>JAECUM010002442.1:0-12753 GCA_016617855.1 Megalonaias nervosa
CGCTCTTGGTTCGTGTTTGTCTATAGCCCTCTCTCAGGTAGCTTGACGTCACAGTACTTCTCTTTTTGCTACATTGTTACCAGTGTGACGTCATGCCACCTGTCGCTTATCGCTCTACAAACCCACAGTCTCCTAGTCGCCGCTCTACAAAATTTCCATTGTCGCTATACAGGCCCAGGGTGTTGTAGTCCCTCTACTCAATTTTCCATTGTCGCTATACAGGCCCAGGGTGAGATTTTATTTCTTGTCGCTATACTGGCCCAGGGGGGGGTCTGTAATGCTAATTCCCATTGTCGCTACGGTACCCCACTATACTACTTATAAAGATTCCAAGTTTGGCGCTAACTCACGTTGGAATTTTTTATAAAATTCCTCCGTGAGTCCATCTCTACCTGATGACTTCCCTTTGGCTAGGGAGTTGATAGTTTTTATGATCTCTTCTGTAAAAATAAAATCATCACATAAGTCTTTATGTACTGATGTAAGTTTTTCACATTTAATATCTTTTAAGTATGAATTTATTGTGTCCCCACTTATATTTTGGGTTTTATATATATTACTATAAAAAGAGTTAATTTTTCCCAGAATTTCTGATTTCTTATTTAAAATATTCCCTTCCTCATCAATTAGTGTAGTAAGGATTTTCTCCTCCCCTCTTCTAAATTCTTCCCTTTTAAATAAACCCCTGGCTTTAGTGTATAATCCTGAAAATTCCCTACCCTAATTTCTATTCCCTTATTATCTTGTTCCCTAATCTCTTTTAATTTATCTTGCAAAAGAATTTGCTTTTCCTTCTCTTTTGTTTTTTTAAGTTGTAACATTATCTCTTCTTTCTCTTTTTTCCTCAATTCGCTTAATCTTTTGCTATAGTTTACGGCTATATTTTTAATTTTCTTTTTAAAATTATCCCATTGAGTTAAAATATCCTTCTCTTCTACTAAAAACATCCTATTTATTAAATCCTTTACTTCTTTTATAAATTCTTCATTTTCTAAACGTTTATTGTTAATTTTCCATGTACCCTTACCCCATTTAGTCCTATGTTTTGTTTTAACCTTTAATTCAATTAATTTGTGATCTGATATCTTAAAATCTATAATGTTAGCATCTACATACAACCCTTTATTAAAAAAGTTCCCGTAAAATTTATCTAGTCTACTTGCTAGTCCGTTTTTATATTCATAAGTAAATTCCGTTCGAAGTAAATTTAATTTCCTGTATATATCGTCAAGTTTGTGTTTTTTTAAAAATTCCAACATAGTTTTCCTAAAAATTATATCATTTGAAGTCAGATCCCCTATTCTATCTATATTATCACTTACCCAATTAAAATCCCCTCCTATCACCAATTCTTCCATAGAAAATTCACTTATATATTTATCAAATTTTTCAATAAAATCAGTTATTTGTATTTATTGGCCGGAAAATATGTGTTAATTATGTTGAAACCGTTTACCCTAACATGGAGTACTCTGCCTTCTAACCCACTTTTCCCTTCTATTTTCTCCCAGTTTAAGTAATTTTTATTTTTTATTATGATAGCTACTCCCCCCTTTACGTCATTTCCTAAAAAGTCACTTAATAAAACAATGGCATCTAATTTTTCTTCTGTTTATGCGATAAGGTCCTTCGTAAATCCATTATGGGTTTCCTGTATTAAAAGTATATCATAAGTATTGTAATAATTACACAGTTTGTCTATTTTCTCTTTATCTATACCGTTTATATTTACTGATACTATATGGAAGTTGAGTCCCTCCATTTTTTTTCTATCCCAGGTGGCCACTCTGTCATCTTTAAAATTCTTATATTTAATAGAAAAATTATCATTATTTGTTTGAAAATTTTACATTTACTCTATGATTATTCGTTTACTTGGGGGTTGTTAGCCCCCTCTGTTTTGTCACTACTATTTGTCTCGTCTTTGTCGCTTGAAGTTCCCATATTACATGTCACCATCTCTTTCTCTTGTCCATTTTCCGTTCCTTTGTCAGTGTCCCTGTCGTTTTCCATATCCATGTCCATGTCCGTTTCTTTGTCCGTTTCTTTATCCGTGTCATTGTCTTCGTTTGTGTTGTTGTTCTGTTTGTCCGAATTGTCACTTTCAAGGTCTGCTTGATCTTCCTTATTTTTATTGTCATCTCCTTTTTTTCCCTTTTTTTAGGGAGTGATTTTTCTCTTTCTACTTTTCTTCCCTCTCGACTGTCACTCCCTGAGGAGGACAAAGAAAGAAGTCGCATCTTTCTTTTCTGAAGTGTTCTGGCCGGTCTTGGGGTATTGGGGGTGGAAGTCAGGGGATTTACCCCACTTTCCTCCGTTTCCTTTGAGCTCCCTACGGAGATCTCCGTTTCTTCCTCCTCCTCCTCTGCTAAGGGGAAGAATCTGTTCTTTTCTAGGAGCTTTTCGTCAAGGCTGTTTTTCGGGTAATATTGCGAAGGCGTTTTGAATGGACTAAGGAATTTATTCCACTCCACATTTGGAGTGGAATCCTCCCCATTTTCTCCTTCTATTTTTGAGTCTTCTTCTTTATCTAAGGTTTCATTTGGAGGTGCATTTTGTGGATTCGTTTTATTTTCTTGTCTCATTTTCTCCACCATCAAGTTCACTGCCTGATGTATTTCCTCCAACTCCTCCTACGTTCCCTACTCCTTGGGCTGCCTTGCTTGCATAGGTCGCCCCAGCGTATGTTGCTCCCGGTATAAAATTGGGGCAATCTTTCGCTGCATGCCCTACAGTTTTGCACTTCGGGCATTTTCTTTCCTTTTCACAGCCGTGATACCAGTTCCTTAGGAGAAAACCTAGCACATAGAAGTGTGAAGGGACTTTTTTCGCGTCATCTCTATCCACTGTAATGATTCTGATGCCTGTTTTAACTCCCTGAAAGCCCCACACAGTCGCCATTTTGTGGCGTATTACCTTGACTTGGAGCTTCTTTTCCATTTTTGTTATGATCTCCTCTGTTTCCACTTCTAATGGGAGCCCCGACACAAAAAGGTCTATGGGCCTCCCTTGCAGTTCCCTCACTATAGGGGGAGTTTTGTATACCCTTGCCTCTATGTCTCTTACTGTGATGTGGTCTTTATCAATAAGAGGCTTTTGATAATCCTTTGGGTATACAACAAACTTGTTGTTTCCCGCACTCTGTACCCCTTCAATTTGTGTAATGTCATATCCCTGTACCTTCAGTGATGTAAGTATGTCTGCCTGTCTTGGTGTATTTTCTGCCACCCCAAAATCTAGCGTTTGGCAACCCTCTGGATGGTGTACTTTCAAAAAGGGTTTCCCACAAGTTTTGTCAGCCTCTGTTTTGAAATAGGCATTGAGCCTATTTCCCTGCTTCATATTTAAAGCACTATTTAAAGCATTATCTACTTGAGCTTGTGCCATTGCACACATACAGAGTGAGTCTAACTCACTTCCTACTAATTTCCAAATACAAGGTGAGTCTAACTCACAATTTTGAAATTGGTGGTTGCACACCACTAACAGTCTTGGCCTAGCTAACAAGGTGTATAAGTGAAAACAAAAATAAAGATGAATAGTGTTCAGAACTGGTTGAACATACATTAAACCAATTTGAAACTCTATGATAATGAAAATGCAAGAAAAAATACAAAAAGTGCAAAATACGTGCAAAAAATTTAAATCTAATCTCCAAAAGGAGATAAGCAGAAATCTAAAGAGATTTCTGCTAAATGAGAAATGAAATGAAAATGCAAATGAAAATAAATAAATGTCTGCAAAATACTTCTCTACTCTACTCAGGTCAGGTATGGACTCCCATGGTCTGCTTGGTCCTAGCCATTTTGAGTTTTATTTACCAATGACTTGACTTGTCCAACAGGAGTTTAAGAATCTATTTTGTTCCTGTCTTTCCTTGAACTAACCTTCTATCAAACCGTTCTCTCATATTTACAGGTTTCATGTCGCGTAGTTCATCTAGCATTACTTTATCTCAGCCGTGGTTATCTTGTTCGTTATCACGGTAGCAGATATCGTGACGCATTGCTATTGCATCAACTTGATTGTAAGGCTCTTGTCCGGGCAGCGGATTACCATTTTCATCTAGTTGTTTATCTAGCGGATTATAAAGACCAGTGTATTAATGGCCTGGTAATGTCCAACCTCCTTTTGGTTTTGGTAACTTGCCAATTAATTTATGTATATCTATACCTGCTCCAATTATTTCTCTGTTGTTGCATTTCTGACAGTATGTAACAATTTTCTTTTGCTCTAGACAGAGACCTCTATCGCAATCACACTCGCATATCATTATTTATTAATCATCTACTAAAATAACCTTGTCGCACATTCCAGCTCCGGATAATTTCTTTTAAAACATACATTTTCTTTTTTCACAGATGGCACAAATACTTTTTAGCATTATTCTATTATTTTTTAAATTTTTTTTTCTTCTGTTGTTTCATCTTATTTTCTGTTTTAGTTTTGCATTTGAGACAATATGTTGACATATTCCTTTTTTTAGATAAAATTAATTGCAATCTCATCATTAACGTGAGAAGGTTGATTGTCAAACTGTAAAATAAATTTTAAAAAATTGAATTTAGGCTGGGACATTTGTTTTATAAACATTATACAATAGTATCCACAAGCTGATGTTCCAGCTGGGTGAATCTGATTAGTCGAATAATTGATTTTATATTTTGTCTTGATATATTTTTTTATCACGTCACTAGGAGGAATTCCAAATGAATCAAAATAGTTGTTATTGTAAACTGCTACCCAGTGTGTGCCAGATCCATCGTTAAAATCTTGTATATTTATCACACACGAACCACCAGCTGGTGCATTGTCAAGTTCATTTTTGGAATAAACTCCGTAGAATTTTTTATATTTTTTTTTTAGCTTATCAAGTATATCGAAGTTACTTAGCGCGGGCGTGTTCCTGGTAATGTTAGTCCTCGACCTATTCCCAGCAGTTTGGGCAACAGACTTCCCGCTACTCCCGCCAGTAATGTCCTATAAATCCGCCTTTTTTTGTTTTTCGCGATCGCGTCTTTTTTTTTCGTTGTTGTCTTTCTTTTTGTGGTCTTTCGTCGGGGCATTATATTAAAGTTTTAGACAAAAATTTTCTTTATACCGTCTCCAGAGACAGCCATTTTTGTTGCGCCAGATGCTGCTGCTAATCCTAATGTACGAAGTACGGGCAAAATTTTAGGTATTAACGTTTTGGCTATTGTAGCTATTGCCGGACCAAGAAAACTGCCTCCCACCGCAATGCGGTGGGCTATTGCAATTACTTGCGACGCGCTTAGATTTAAAACAAACGGTTTACCGCGATCATATTTTTTTTATCTGTGTTTTAGTTAGCATTAATTTTGTTAAAGTACCGCCCGTTGTCGATGAATTAATTTTAGTGATACCGGTTTTTGCTTAGCAATAGCAGCCGCAAATTTTTTAACTTGACCGTCAGTCAAATATATTTCTTTTTCGATGTATTTTGTCATATATCAAGAGAGTTATATTAAACTCCAAGTTTTTTCAAACTTGGACTGTCAGTTTACCTCCGACAGAGTCAATTGTTATAAATCTGTCGCTGATCACCAGCGCATAAACGTACAACGCATCTGCTGAAACCATACCTAATGTCCAGGTAATTTCAATATCAGCTGTCGAATCAACGCCTCGCTCGTTGCGTTTACTAACATCAAAATAAAATATCGGATAAAGGGTACGAAATTCCTCTACTGATATTTGAGATCGATCTCCAACGTCCTGATATTTCTGCACTGCGTCCATAAGATACATATACGGTCGAGTAAGATTTTTATTAGCGTCATCCGCGAAATTGCATTCTATCGCTCGTTCCGGATACTGCTTGGAGTTTATCCTGGCATCAGCTTATCAAATATTGCGTTATTTCGTTGCTGGTTTCCACGTCGCGCTTGTTGCTGAAATACAACAAATAATTGTTGTGGTGGTTGTTCGCTGGACGTTGTTGTGAAGCGCCATGTGTAGTCGGTAGTATTTGGAACTGTAGTCTAATATATTTTATGTTGCTGAAAATAAATTTTCTTCGTATACTTTTGAAGCATATCATTTAATTCTACTGTTTTTGTGAATGAGTGTTATTCGTGGCATCCATAAAGCAAGTTTGTTTATAATAAATTGTACGTCAGCGCCGACAGCTCGAAGTAAACAATCATTTTGTTCTGCCCGATCTAAAATAAGTGTGTGTTTAACTCCACGAAACACTTTATTGTAATCGCGACAAAATCCAAATATTGTACTCAATGGCAGCATCATTGTAATGTGACGTGATCCTGCTGTAAGTGCCTTTCTCCTAGCATAACCATCATTATAACGTATATTTCTTATGCTAATTGCGTTATTAATCAAATTTAACATTGCAACACCGTCCGCAGCTGCACTTGGTGGTGTTATACCAATATTATTACAAGCAGCAATAAGTGAAACTCTTGTAACGTCTGCGTTAGCGACTGCAGCTGGTGGGTCTATAGCAAAATTGACAGCATTAGCAATAGGAAAATCTCTTACGGATGCAGCATCTGCAGCTGCATCAGCCCCATGCGCTAATGCTTCTCTTGAAATAAATTCTACAGATCCTGCTGCACCAGTTCCAGTATCTTTAACCCACATCATGTTAGTTGCAGTCGATCTAGAGTAATCGTCACTAAACGAAATAATACTTAGTATTGTACTTGGAACTTGTAGGTGACTTGAAATATCTTCCACTGTTTGATTAGCTAGCTGATACCTGGCACTTTTAAATAAGCTCCAACCGTTGTTTATGAGATCTATTTCTGCTATAGCTGCAATTGCAGCAGGTGGATTAGCTACCGTCATAATCTGACCACGAACTTCCAACATTGCTTTATGAGGCAAAATAAATACATCCTCGTCGCGTGTATTAAATGTTCTAACGCCAGCTTTATTAGGCTCATTAGAATTTTCGTCGAGATATTCAACATACTCAAATTCTGTTACTGTATCATCTACGTCATAGGTCTCCGCCATGTCGAGGTAATTTTTAACAGACATTTTTTATTCATTAGATTATATCAAATTTGGTGCTGTTGCCTTAGATATTAATTTTTGTATAATTTGCTTTCCTCGTGGCGATAAAAGTTTTTTGTTGTCCTTATCATTGCACGTTTAGTTTTTTTCCGTCGGTGCGATTTCTGATATAACTTGTTTTATTTCTAGCCTGTTGCCTTTTATTTTATCAGCTATGTTTTGTCCCACCGCAGTTCCAGCGGCAGATGCAGCTCCGGTCGCAAAGGCTTTTGATGCGTCCAGTGCAATTGGCGCAACTTTATGAGCTACCCCAGGAGCACTTTCAATAATTTTAGCAAATATACTTCCTAAAAATCCTTCAACTACTTTTCTTCTGTAAACTTTTTCTTTGTCTCATGTTATACAACGAGGTTGTACAAAACTCTATTACGCTCGTAGGTGTAGGTAATAAGTAACAACTTCATTATTAAGATCAAGTTGTCGTCTAGACTGATACGTCAATTGCATATTTATTTCTGTTATTTGATCTTCAACATTTAGCGGATAATAAATAACCTGCCGTGGATTAATTTGCATAAGTGAACCCGGTGGAACGTCCGGCTAAAAACTGTGTTTTGTTTGTCCTTTACTGCCTTTAGCCAAGTAAGATCCAGATGCAATAGTGCAATTTATTAATATTGTGCTTACGTCAGTTATGTTTACTGGCAGATCACCGTCATATGTTACAGTTTGTTCTGTATTTGATCCGTACCGTTGATGATAAAATCCTAGCAGTGACGAAATGCTTGCTGGCTATGAAAAATCTTATCATCATGTGATTCTTTAATGTTATTCTAGCGCGTAACGTGTTTTAATTTGGTGTCAGCTCAAATATGTCAGTGTCTGCATTGTTTTTTTCAATAACCTCTTTTATTGTTTTATTTAGATCAATGATATTATAGGCGCTTTGTGGAATTGCAAATCTTATCCACGACGACAATGTCGGTTGAAATGCAAATTAATCGTTAACATTAGTTTTTACGTTAGCCATACAATGCCACGCCGTGCAGGAAATTAGTCCAATTTCATATTTTTCCTCAGGATCCAGTTGTATTGGTGGAATATAATTCACTAAAAATTTGCGCTATCTTTTGCAGCGGTGCTAGAGTCGAGTAATAATGTTGTTGACATCTTTATTTATTAAATTACATAATTATATCGCCCGCGAGTATATCGCGGCGTAAAATTTAATATTCGTCCGATGTTAGTAATTCTTTCGATCTTAGATGATCAAGTATATCAACTACTTCATTATCAATTTCAGTACCAACATTTCCAGCTTCTTTCGATGATATGAACAGCATTTCTCTGCCGATCATATCAGCTGTTGATGTAAATACTCTTACTCCAGTTCCAACTTTTTAAGGCGAAGACGATCATGATGATCAAATCAACTTTGAAAACTCATTCCTTCATTGCGTTTAGTTTAAATTTCATTACTACACTTATAAAAACAGAAGCAATAACTCCATTTCTGTAGGTGTCCTCATATTCATGAAGATCTCTGACTCTTGTAGCTTTTTATATTTCTATAAGCTTGTAAGCCGGCTTTTATAATAGCGTCTAGTTTTTTAATTAGTTTATCGTATCTGTCTTCTTCCCATTTTTCAATATAATCAACGTTAATATTATGATTGCCTAAAAGCTTATCGTATTCCCGATCTTTTATTCCAACTTGCGCTCGCCTTAGAATATCATTTCTTTCTCGCTCAATGACTCTCAAATTAGCTACAATCGCTTGATTGCTAATAATATCCCCTGTCACAGTTGGCTCAAATGTTGTTTCTTGTTGACTAATGTCCATTGTGGCTCCTTCTGGCTCAAATGTTGTTTCACTCGCCATAACTGGATCTTGTTGACTCTCCGTCACAGTTGGGTGTGACCTTTCTATGATTTGATATGGATTATCAATTAACCGATCTAGTTCAGCTTGTCTGGCAGTAAGGTCATCTATATGCGCCACAAATGGCATGGCCAGTATTCGTTTTTCATCTATTTCTTTTGCTTTGGTGCTCAAAATATTAAGGTGATGAGTGAACCTTCTTTGTTTTATTTGATTAGTGGCTTTAATGTAAAGATTGGCGATAATATTGTGTCGGAATTTTCTAATATTTCCTCTGTAATTTTCATTTTCTAGCACTACTTCTTTGATATTTTTCTGACTTCTTCCGCTATCTCTGTTAACGCTTTAATTTTTTCATCAGCGTTGTATTCTTTCTTTAAAATCTCGTTTACTCTTGAATCCTCGAAAGTGTGTTCTTCGTTGATCAACTTATACTCGTAATCTTTTATTTTGTTGTTTATATTTTTTGCTTCGTCATCGAACATTTCTCTGTACTGAACATCCAATCCATGTTTTTTTCTAAAACCTTCTCTCTCAGCTTCATCTTTCTCATACATCTCCCTTAAAGCTTTATCAGCTTTACTTTCTATTTCTTGTTGCTGTTTTTTTATATCTTCCATCATCTTCATCATCTCATTCAACCCTCTTCCCGTCGGCCCAACTGCCACCGTCTGCGATAATCTTCGTTCAAGTGCTAACAGATCACGAATCAACCGATCTATCTCAGTTTGTCTTCTGTCAGGATCAACCATATACTCTGTAAGTGCCTCAGCCAACCTTCTTTTTTTCTGCATCAGATCTTGCAATAACTTTTTCAGTAGCGGCTTCTTGTTGTTCTTTAATTAATCCAAGTTAACACTTTTCCTGCAATTTTTTTATGTTCTTCTTCCGACAGCGGTAAGGTTTCAGCTTGTTTTCCAAGTAAAGCCTCAGTAACTGGATTCAAAGCTCTAACTAATTCCTCCGCGGAAACTACTTGTCCACGTCGTGATTCTTAAACTTTTTTCCTAAATTCTGCATGAGATTGAGCAATTTGTTTTAGATCTTCTATATATTTTCTGTCCTTTTCTTGTTTATCTATATTATTATTCAATAACAGTTTGATAAAACTTTACTCTAAATACTTTTCAATAGAGCAGCGGAATATATTTTTTGGATCACGTGCAAATCTATCGAATAAAAAGAAATTATATTTATCTTTCGTTGCCTTATGATACAGTTCAATAAATTTATCTTAAGTTACGTCGCCACATTGCTCGTTTGCAATTTTTCTGACGTCAACGATGTCGAGCCCGGGAAATAATATAAAGCAACCGGTATTTCGTCTAATAAATTTGTCGACGTTGTAAAATCCCTGAGCGAGATAGACAGAGTTACATTTCTATTACGTGACAGTGAAAAATAAGATCTTATTTTATTCATCTATTCATTGTTAAGTGGAATATCATCAAAAACAACTATCTTATGCTCATCTGAGTCAAGTTGATTAACTGGAATAAGTACCTCTGGTGGTCTAATAATAAAAAATCCTCACCAGCCTCAAGATGATCACGAAGCTCGTTTTTGTATTCGCTCAATGATTCGTATTTACCTGCTGTGGATTAATTGTGTAAATATAAACTCTGTCATAGTTAAAATTATCGCCTAGCAGTACATTCATCAGCAAATTTGTTTTCCCCGATCCAGTTCTCCCAACAATGAGATAATGACAATCTGGCAGATCATTGTTGTATTTATGTTGAACCAGCCGATCTGTGTCAAAATTTAATATCGACGACAGCTTTGCCATTGTTATAAACTAAGTTTATATAAAACTGTCAGATAATAAACAAATAATGAGCTAGTATACAAGATTTGCAACAACATTAGGAGATTCGTTGGCTGTAAGTACACCAATAACAAATGGAAACAGTGATTTATCAGGCTACCTAAACAAAAATATGGCGATACAATAACAGGAAACCTATTTATGTCAAATCAACGAGTGCTAGGTTTAGAAACAAATTATCCGCCAATAAATGTTGTTGATACTCAAACTGTTAGTTATGCACAACTTAAATCCGTCGACAATAATAAACTGTCATTGACAGGAGGAACTTAAAGCGGTAACTTGGATATGTCAGGAAAAAAATAATAAATTTGGAAACCTCGTATCCACCAGCAAACTTAAATCAAACCCAAGCGGTAAGATATTTACAGTTGAAGAATGTAGATACTAACAAGCTTGATAAAACCGGTGGAACGGTTACAGGCAATATTAATATGTCGAGTAAAAATATTATTGAACTGGAAATCGCGTATCCACCAGCAAATGGTGATAATACACAAGCGGTGATTTATGCGCAACTAAAATTTTTGACGATAACAAGCTTAATAAAGCTGGCAATACAATGACAGGTAATCTTGTAATACCAAAATAACTGGATTACCGACAACCTCTCCACCAGCTAATGATACTGATGTTATAAGTTATGCTCAGTTAAAAGAAGAACTGACTCCGTATTTAAAACGATCCGGTGGACTAATAAATATGAGAAACATCAAAATAACGACGACATATGTTCCAGTTAACCCTAATGATTTGACAAATAAAGTGTATGTTGACAGTATAATTAGTAGTGGTATAAAATAAACAAAAACAATGTTGGGTATATTCCAACACTTTTTAAGGCAACTGACAACCGAGTTGGGTTTGAGGTAGGCGCATAGACACATTATCCAGAAAATTATCCTCATTACGCTTTAAGAATGGACGACAAACGGAGAAAACAAAGACTTTTGGATTAAAATCAAATGCCTCGTTGCAGTCGCTATTTGGCAATTTCATTTGCGCAGTCGATTAAACTCTAGTGTTGGGCGAATTTATGATTGGCAATTGGAAGGATCAAACTATGATATTAACTGGGCAACATTGATAAGTACAACGGACACGTATATCTCAACAACACAGTACTTTACGATTCCGATAGAAAATACCGTTAACAAGTATTTTTATTTTCGAATTTACGTTGTCACGGCTAAAGATCCGTTTCCGGGATTGACAGCATTTCAGATATACTCACTCGATGATCAATAAATGTCAGAACCACCAATTATAACTGTTGCGAGAGAATTTTATGATAATATTTTTAACCCTAACAAAGATCTCAGTTCTGGAGCAAAACCTGTGGACGAATCAATGATCGTGGGTATAAGAAATAATCATTTCGATTCAATAAACGATCCAAAAGTGGTAGAAAATTTTTAAACTTTTGCTCGCGTTAGGTATATGCGAGGACTACAATCAATAGAAGCAATAAGAAACTTTGATATTATAAATAAATACTGTCATCCTGATGATTGTCTAGAAGAACAAAACAAGTTGAAATCCAGCTTTAAAAATATTGCTCGAGCTCAGCAAGAAAACTATTGATAGAATAATTCAATCAAATCTGTTAAAAGTACGAGATTATGGTACAAGAACACTGGAAGAAAGACGAATAAACGAGAATCATAGTCGTCTTGACAAGCTAGCGAAAACTAAAATGATAAGATTAAAAAGGAACAAAACGTTATACGATAGTTTTTCAAAACGAGAAATTTTTAAGTATCTCGGTAGGCACTACCACGACAAAGAAACCCTAGTTAAAATCGTTAGCATGACAGTGGATGCGGAGTTGATTATTAAATTGTACTCGAATGTAATTTTACCAATGATACGTAAAAAACCAGAATTCAATCCGATTATTGTTAATAAATCTCTAGAGATAATCAAAGATTTTAACGACGAAATTGATAATCTCGATGATGTTGAGCGAGAAAAGTTTTTTGAAGAAGTGGAACAAACAAAGTTGGAAGAAATGATTGATTCTTTTACGACATAAGTAAAGAAG
>JAECUM010002443.1:0-173598 GCA_016617855.1 Megalonaias nervosa
TTTATGACACTGTTGTAAGGCACTTAAATTTTTCATCTTATCAAGCGAAACAGAATACGAATGACGGTGGCATCACTTTCCAAGGAGTAGGTCAGCTTCAACTTAGATATAAACATATATACTAGAAGCTAATAGTAAATAATACATATAAACAATATTTAAAATAATAACAACAAAAACATTGAAAACAACTGCAGCGACTATAGTACTAATGATATTTATGGAGAGTATGATAACATCTAACAACAACAACAACAAATTTTAATAAAGTTAATGTAATTTATTATAGAAACGACGATATCGATGATGAAAGATATAAAATGCATTTCCTCAGATGCCGTCTTTCATTGTTATTATGAAAAGTGAAGAAAATTATATGCTACACTCATCTTTTAGTATTATGATGGTATTTAGTATTATGATGGTATTTAGGATCATGGTGCTAATTAATATTTTTCTACTATTTAATTGTGATGATACTTTGTAGTGTTATGACGCCATTTGTATTATGAAACCATTAGTATTATGACACTATTTAGTATTTTGAAACTATTTAGTTGTATGATGCTATTTAGTATTAAGATATTATTACGACATTATTTATTATTAATATACTATTATTATCATAACATTTTTGAGTATTATGATTCTACCGAGTATTCAGACAATATTTAATATTATCATACAATTTAGCATTATGACACTATTTAGTGTGGGTAACGGTTAGCAATGCTTTTATTTGTACACTTCACAAAGTTGAGTAGTATAATTCAAATGTTTCTGAGGGTTTGTTTTAAAGAATCGGTGCTGATAAATGCGTTCCAGAAAGATATGAAAGTTTAAATGATTTTATCCGTGTATTGCATTATCCCTTTACTTAGTTACTAACATGCTTTGCTTATACCGATAGTTATACTTGTTTTGCAGAGCGAAGGTGTCGCGTGTTTCCAATGTGGATTCACAATTACTGAACCATAGCTCCTGCGCACTAACGATCAGTGGTGGCATTTGCACTGTGTCCGATGTTCTGTCTGTCAGGCAACTCTTGAGACACACAAGTCGTACTTCTTCAGAGGAATCAACATTTACTGCCGATCGCATTATCAAAGGTATATATTTTCAACACGAAACAATTAAATTCCTAATATATAAGTGTACGTGTTTTTTAGAAACCATTATTCAGGAATTTTTCTACTTTTTTAAATTAATTATCACATTATTTATTTCAGAGAATTTGGCACCAAGTGCCATAGATGCCACAGACTAATTGAATGCACTGACTGGGTTCATCGCGTACATCATCAAGTATATCATCTTGCTTGCTTTTCATGCGCCGTATGTAAAAAGCAATTTAGCAAGGGGGATGAGTATGTTTTGAAAGAGAGTGAAGTCATGTGCGCACAGCACAAAAGAGATATTTTCCATGGAGGACCACACAAAGGTGAACCTTGTTGAATATTTTATTCTATTCTGTGTATGCCACGCGACAATTTAGAACCATGTGTGTGTTGCTGATAGTTGTTATTGTATGGTGTATGTGGTGTATGTTGGGGGTCTTGTTGTGGTTTAAGCAAAATAATGGAAAAAAACCACATGTGCAGTACATTGTTCCGCTTTTAAAATTTTTAAAAATATAGATTAAGATATTATCGTAATTTGATTTTCTATTATTTATTCAAACTTTCATTCACTAATATATCTTTCGTCATGGATATGACGTCGAAAAAGGCGTGTCAACAATGTGAAATTCTTCTAAATTGCAATGTAAATTAAATCATACCGATCCTTTTCAAATGTTTCACATTGGTTCGTAATTAAACATGTGCATTTTAGAAGCGTGTAAATAATGAAAATAAATAAATAAGAATTTCAAGTTGGGGTTGGTCCAAAAACCACTTCATTTTGGATGCATATTATAGGACACTTAATGAAATTTCGGTTGACATATGACTGTATTGAAATTCATAAAATATTCTTTTTCTTGAAAATAAAAGATATGTAAAAGATATGTAATGAGATAATTCGAATCAGAAGATTCAATGTGATTCAAATTTGAATGTTTAATTTCAAAGCATAAAACGTGTTGTGTACAAGATTTATTGCGGTTACAGTAATTGAATTTTCAAGATGTAGTCAAATATGCTTGTCAGATGCATTAATATAACAACCAGCATTTTATTATTTTCCTTTGCTGATGTATTTTCTCCTTCATGTCTGCCTTTCCTTATTCTTTCCCTCCTTTCCTTTCCTTTAAACAAAACGAGATCCAAGCCTGGAAATAGCATGTGAGACGTGCCAAAGGGACAAACTATACCTGTTCAAAATTTCATGAAATATGTATTAGCGTAATGTTCATGAAACTATTGTTTTCATTATTATCAAATTCGTCATTATAATCCTTGCAGTAATACAATGAAAATAATATTAGCATTAATGGTGATAATGATGATGACGGATATTATTATTATTATTATTATTATTATTCAGATTATGACGGCACCGAATTGGAACACCTCTCGCAGATAACTGGACTATGCAAGCGTGTGGTCCAAGTGTGGTACCAGAATGCACGGGCAAAAGGGAGGAAACAACAACATCAAGTTGTTTTCAGTCCAGAATCCATGACGACCGCTACAGGGCCAATTTAGTCTCGCCTCCTCACCCCCCCCTCTCTCTCTCTCTCTCTCTCTAACACACACACACACACACACACAACGAAATAGAGGAAAATTTAAAACTAAATCGGTGATAAATACACAAAGTTTGAGAAAATGTATATCTTTTTTAAGTGGATCATAAATAAACTGAGACAAAAATTGTAATAAATCGTGGAAGATATTTCACTTTCATTATTGTTGTTAATATTTGATCTTTCTTCCGTCCCAACTTTCTAAATCAGCTTATTTTAAATTATGTTACCAGTGCCCGAAGTTAGAATTGTCGTTCATTATTTCGGTCATATTTCTTCCCTGTAATTTTCGTCATGCTGATAGGTTTTGAATTTTTAACCAAACTATAAGTATATCTCTCTCTTTCGATCCATCTTTCTTTCGTCCCCTTCCGTTATCAGCCGATCTGGATGACCCGGTCTTTTCCAGTTGATTTTCATTCTCTGTGTGCATGTCGGAATTTATTTATTTATTTACTATTTATTTCAGGCCTATGTCAGTGGGACGGTTCATCTGAAAGTCACGACAGCAGCAAATGCCATTGGAAGCTTGTTGTCCTCATAATTTGCTTAGACTACAATATTTCTAAATTATAAAGTCACATAGAATCATCCTTTTCCGATCATTTGTACTAGACGGACTGTTTATTGTTGTAAAATTTGATTTTCCTCTTTTAGTTTACATTTACTTTTGTATGAAACACATTAAATGATTTTTTCACGAATTTGCAAGTACTTAGAGTAGATGAATACGCTATAGTATATCTTGGATTTTAATTCAATATATTGGTAATATTTACCGCTGAATTGAAGTGTATTGTAATTTTATTCACTTCATGAAGATTTTGAATTCATAGATATATACTACTTTTTTATTTCCACAAACCTATACCGCTAATGAAATTGTGTGAATTTAAATGCAATATTGCCAAGATGTGGTCAGACCTATAACTTGGTTCAATTGTCACTTTTACTGCGTTTGGAATAAAAAATTCAGACACAAGAAAGAATTCCAGTCTAGCTTGTTTTAGATGACATTTTCATCTCCATGTATATCTCTTTAATCTAGCATTGAATGCTCTAAATGGACCAATGAGACCAAAGATTTCTTTTATCCTTAATAATGCTTTACTAGCATTTGGCTTATTGATATTTCGATAATTATATGAAACTCATTCTGGATTTTGAGCCAAGTTAAAGTCCCTACTTGCAATAATAGGGTCATTTTTATATTCGTAAAAATATATATTTTATATTATTGTAAAATTCTGGACAATCATTATATGGCCCATAATCACCTGTTGTAATATTGAAAGCAATCCGACTACCATCAGGATCCTTTTTACATTATTTCATATCATGCTGAATTATATAACCCTAATATATGAAATATTTTCCTCCCTAAAATGTTTATCTTGTAAGTAATATATGACAATGTTTTATTCTAAGATAATCAAAAACATTCATGCAGTTTTAAAATCTCCAAGTCTCCAATGGTTGGTATATAGTATTGTATGTTTATTCTATCCATTTTCATTGTAAATGTATAAATTCCTCACCTATGAAATGCACCATGTTTTGTGATCAACTGAGGTATTGGTTATAAATATCACAAATAGATTAAGATATAACCACATATCGATTCAGAAAACCAGTGATTTGATATATGCAAATGAAATGTAGGTTAAGTGTTTAAGTGTTTAAAATAGATAAGTAAATAATCAAATAAATAAATAATTTTCAAATAACGAAATAAATCAATTAATTAAATGATAAATAAAGAAAGAAATAAATATAAAAAACAAAATAACTAAACAAACAATTCTCTAGATAAATAAGTAAATAAATAAATAAATAATAAAAAAATAATAAATATCTAGATACATACATAACTAGATAGATCGATAAATAAAAAAAATGAAAATAAATAAAATGATAAATAAATAAATAATTTAAATAAATAAATAAAATAAATAAATAAATGCGTAAGTAATTAAATAACAAAATAACTAACTAAATAGATATTTAGATAAACAAATAAACAGATAAATAAATTAATTAATTCTCGCATTAGTACCAGAAAATATGATACTGGCAGCAACTGTTAATATGTAAATAAAGAATTAGTTAGCATACATAGTGTTGCTGTTTTTAATAGATCTCACTTCTTATCTTAAATTTACTTTTTTTTCAATTTTTAGATCTATCTGTCTGTTTGTCTGTCTGTCTGTCAGTCTGTGCGGTTGCATATGGCGCCCGGGGACAGTTGTGTCAGTGGCGCCCAGAGCGATGATGGCCCAAAGAGTCAGAATAGGAGGCGGAAGGGCCGAAACAGGAAGAGGGTTCTTGGGAGCTGGCAAGACCTCTGGTGCATGGGACAATCCCCCTCCGTTAGTACGGTGCTGTGTCTGTCTGTCGGTCTGTGGATCAGAATTTTTCCCTCTGAATGACAGTATATATATGTATAATTATTTGTAGGTCGGTATGCTGGTAGATATCATAAATCGGTCCATCAATCTCATTTGCTGGGATCTGAAACATCCGATTAGAAATAATTGTGAGTACACGTGCGAGAGAGAAAAAATTTAGAAAAGTTTTTATATTCTCTGGAACTATTAAGGACAGCGAAGATAACTTTCAGCTTTATTTGCTAATAGTCCTACACATCAGCATATCCCTACAAGTCGGGTAATCATCAATCCTTATTTTTAGAAATAATGATACAAACATAGAAAAATGGATACAATCATGGGAAGAAGTTGGAAAAACAAAACAAAACAAAAACAACAAAATCAGTGCATTAGTTACATATAATTAGCATATATGAGCATGAGACAAGTCACACAGAAGTGCAGCTTTCCTTTGATGATTCACATTCTCATACGAGAGCATTTAATTTATTGTAAAATAAAGCGTACTCCTGCGAAACCTAATACTTAGTGTACATATCATCATTAGGTTTGTACAATAAATGATATTTGATGTTATGTCATAAATAGCGTACAAGAAGATACCATCATATGTCTTCTAAACCTTGATAATTGGAATATCGATCTTGTTATTGAGAAACAAATCCATGTATTACAGATGCAGGGAACACTGAAGCAGACATTATACAATTTCTTAGTATTTCGATCTCGTCTAGGCCTCAAACTTGGGAGTTACCCAACCCAGGGGATGATGATTAAACTCCTCATTTGATATATTAGGAAGAAACACACTAAGACGAATGTGAAAATTATTTATAATATTTGTCCAAAATAGTTATCATTGTCAGCAAACAAATGCATGGATTATTACATCAATGTAAAAATAGCTCCAGTGCCTACAAACGTGTGTGGTATTAGTTGGAACAGTGATCAGAACGTTTGCAAGGGATACAATTAACTGTAATTATCTTGTTGTATTGGGAGTTTGCCATGAAAATGAGCGTTCTATAGACGCATGAACACTTCCTTTTATAATTTGTAGGACTTATCAATGTGGCACAAGTTTGTAAAGCGTTCGTTTTCATGCTTGAATAATTTGTCTCACAATATTTTCAATAATTTCCAAAATATCATGCTTGTGTATGTATGTATGTATGTATGTATGTATGGAGGCATGTATGGCGGTATCGGGAATAGTACCTTTCTGTATTGCAACACCTTTCCTAGAAAAATATAGGTATAATCTGAATAAAATATTCTTTTATATGTTGCACTTTTTGGAAGATTGCTTAATTTACCTAAAAAGTGTCGCTTCCTTTTATCAGTTTCCGATATAATTCTATTTGTCCCCAATAAACATTCGCTCATTTCTAACCGCGTGATTGGAATAAATCCTTGTAGAATTTTGTTGCAATTATGCTGAAATACACCTAGCTTTCTTAAGTCATTGAGTCTGTTTTTGGACCAGACTTCACAACCATAAAGGGATGGTGGTATCACAATTGTTTTATACAAAGTGATATAGGTAAGAGGATTGACTCTTATTTCATTTGTGTCGGTCACTACAAGAGAATAAAATGATTTTCTGCCTTTAGCACAAGACCTGACTACTTTTGTCAAACATTTCATATTAGAGCTAGCAGGAATTCTAACATGTTCGGTTTCATTTAAAATAGGTACAGTATGGTTGCCTCTTTTCCAATTAAACATCTCTCTTGTTTGTCTATTCTGGTTAAAACTTAATACACAATAATTCCATAAAATAAAATTCAACTCAAACTGGTCACAACAAGACACCTTTTAAGTGTCGAAGATTTTAAAGCCCAACTGGTTATTTCTTCTAAAGAAAAACTGTTGTACAGAAAGTTAAAACACAAAACAGATTCCCGTATCAGGGTCACGTGGTCAATTTTCTAGAACAACGCAGAAACTTTACATGCATAACATCACGTACTCTGGTATGGCTTTAGTTAGAATCGATGGTTCTTACTTTGGGGAAAAAAATTAAAAAGTTGTTTACCACAAACCCTTACTAGTTCTGAATCGAGGTCAGCAACTAGACACAATGTTCGAGGTCAGCAACTAGATACAATCTTTCTACTACTGGTTGTTTATCAGGTCAAACAGAACTCTCTTCTGTCTGTCTGTCTGTCTCTAACACACACACACACACACACACACACACACACACACACACTTTATCTATAGTTATATCAAGCTATTATATTTGCTTTGGGAACGTACTAAATATAGTATTTATCACTTATATCTTAATTTGTTTCCTAGACTCTTAAGAAATACAGGGCCGGTTTTAGGCCGATTGGAATTATTTACCCGAATCGGGCCCCTCGCTCACATGCTCCCTTTAATGAATTAGCAATTTTTAAAAATATATCTATTGAGAGAAAGTAATTTTAAAGCCATGGAAGAACGTTTAAGTTCAAACTCATAAAACTTGTTTAACAGTTCATTTCCAAATGCAATGCCCACAGGGGGCCCCACGAGTAAATCCAGGGGGCCCTGCCATAATGACCCAAATAGGGACCCGCGTTTGCAAAGACCATAACTGGTAAGATGTATAGTAATGCAATTTTATATATAAATTCGCATTTATTGTATCACTTATGTTAACATATATACGACGTAAATCTTGGTTGTAATGACCTACTTTTGGTGCTATACTGGCTAAGACAAGTTGGAGTATGTATTGTAACGGCCAAGCAAGCGAGACATTGTTCAACATAATTTCAAGTCGTTCATTCCTATCACATACGTTCAAATTTGTATCGAGCGTTCTCTTGGCTACTTTGCAATATGACCAATGTTGTTATCATGACAGAATGATTCGAATTTGTATCGGATTTGATTAGACAAGAACACAAATTCTTCACATTAAATGTAAAGGACGCTAAAATCGGCACGCCAACACAACCTTCAAATTAGATGTTAATGCATACGATATTGTTTTATGACGGTAATGAATTGGTATGCTAGCGATGAAATGTAAAGGATTCAATAATAATGATGATGATAAGGTAACCAGTGACGCCGTCCTTATTATTAACATCATGTTACGTGACAAGAGCTCGTACTCAGTAACAAAGAAAAGAGTGAAAGCTTTGTATATTTTAACAAAATTTATTTTCCTAGAAAACAATGTAAAAATTGGTAAATAGGACTTACGGTTTGTGAATATAATCTAAAATTTAATCCTAAGAATGAAAAACACATGTCCTATCACTAAATAGTTCTATTAGAATCCAAGTTCGAATCTCGACGACACACAAATATGGAAGGCGATGACGTCAGATGTGGTCCAATGTACGAATGTCAACAATTCCTCAACTGAATCACAGTTATTGCTTCCGAATAATTCCAGAATAAATTTCCATGAATATCTTTCAGAATTTTTTTTTTATAAAAATGTCAACTTGTTGAGTTTCCAGGAGAATAAATTATTAAATCCAAAAATCAGATGAAAACAAACAATCTGGCAACAAATAAAAAGAAACACCGTGTTCCTTCAAGATGTTAAAACGACTCTGCCAGAAGAATATTAAGAATGCGTATTTAAACCCCCAAAACATCATTTCAAGTCTCGTGAGATGGGTCATGTGGTCTCTTACTACAAGAAATCCATCACGTACGCCAGTGTAGCCCCACTTAAAAACCAATAATTAAATAGCGTTGTTTACACATGGCGATCACGCAAGGAAAGTATGGCCCTGATACTGACCAATCATTTTAACGGCCTGTTTACGTTCTTGCCAGCCCAAGACGAACTAGGTTAATTAAAAATAATTCTCATGTAACACTTTTACGTCTTAAATAATCAACATTTGCTAAAAGAAAATATCGAATTACTGAAAAAGAATTTTGAATCCTTTCAATAATCATTACAATAAAATGTAATGAAACAAAAATAAAATAAAAAGAATTTCAAAACTAACAAGCAATTTAATTACATATACGTAACAATCATAACATATGATGTTTATGACGTTAATCGTACTCATTGTAATATAATGTACAGACTTGCTATTCTTGCAATCACTCTTAATGACAACGAAAATGAGAAAAGGGCCAAAAATGTATGCTTGAGAAACTCCGCTTCGAGTTGCACTGCCCACTGAAACCCACCGTTCCCTTCCCGCTAAGCAAGAAGCAAAACAAGCAAGCCAATTGTCGTCCATTTTGTGTGCCTTTCGAATTTTTTCGTTAAAGTTTCTTGATCTACTAAATCAAAACGTTTTTTAAAAGATCTTAATAAAATGTTCCGATTTTCTCCCTTGACCTATAGCTGCGTACCATGAATCGACAAACTTTCTGATGGCGGTTGGCATGAGTACATTTCTCTGAAATAAGATTGTTAATTACACAGAACATTAAACTTCTTTGATAGATCATGGAAGATGAAGAGCTATGTGCTTTTCATACATTTTAGGTAAGGATTTTAAAACGGATTCAGGTCATATGTGTCTGCTAACGATATTTGTATCATTTTCTTAATTTTCCATACGGTGGACGACTTGAAGTAAAGGGTATTAAATATTATGAAAGAATGTGATTTAGTATAGAAATGAATGAATATTAAATACAAAACATATGAATATGGCTGGCCAGGATTGGTCGAAAATAAAGCTAACTTTTAGAGAGAAGAATCTTTAATCTTTACTGTTTTTTCGACAAAGAAGCTGTCACCAAGAATAGCCTTATACTGAAAAATACAGGTTGGATCACAAACATTCAGAATTGTTAAGATCAGGGTGTTCTCATAGGTTTACTATTGGAGGTGAATTAGTACCGTGTGTCCGAAGGAGAATAGCCATATGTTGGTTACACATTTTTAACATCGTGTTTGCTTATGTTCACTATGAAAGCTGAATTAATATCACGAGTCCAATAGAGAAAAACAGCCTTACATTGGTGGCATATTTTAATATCATGGTGTTTGCATAGGTTTAAAATGGTTGTTGAATTAGTACCACGAGTCCAATGGAGGAAATCAGTCCTAGAGTGATTGCACATAACATGTAAAGTTGACTTAACTATCAATGCAAATCTGTGGTTCTATTGGTAGACAAGCAACATGTACTCCAAGCGATTTTTCGTAGACTATTATACATATTAGCATATGGCAACTGTTGCATTGAAAGGCAGGGCGGTGCAGTGTGTAAATTTCACCAAGCTAGGTTGAGTGCTTTGCACTTTGGTGAAGATGCAATCAGATATATAAAGTTTAAACAATTTACTATTTATTTAGTAATGGTCAGCAATGTGATATTTTCTAGTTGTGCTATACTTCAAATACGATCACTTGGGTCTCTATACCACCATGATCAATATAGCGATGACCCCTCGTGATTTTGAATCCTACCAATTTCATTCATGGAAGGTGTTGGAACTTCATATATTGTATTTTAATTGGCGTAGGCATACCTTACTTAAGTTTTAAATTGAATTTGTTCTAGAGGAATTTTAGGTAATTTCTGTTACTTAAATCTAATTTTCTCTAGCAATACATGCACATATAGATCGTTACCCTGACCTTTTACTCATTGTTGCATATTTTGACTGCTTGACAATATATTTCGATCTTATTTTGAAAAGAGATAAATGGATATAGTACTAAAGGTAACTCGGGATTAGACGATGTGTTATTGATGACATTTCAGCCCATGTGTAGACTTGAAGTTTAGAAAAACTCGTAACTGAAATTAACACCCGACCATTTGGCGAGGAATTGAAAACACCCGTTTCAGACATAGATCGCCAATCTGATTAAAATCCGATCTGCGCTGACTTAGGTGAAGATCTGACGACGAGTCATAATCTGATGACCTTTGAATTAGCCAATATAAATGCAGCTTTAAAAAATCTGAAAGTGAATTGAATCGTTCAATTCTCCATCCACACTGCTCAGTTTAGGTATCACGGTACCAATTGTTTTTCCATAGACATCAATGCTAATGTTTTGTGAAATAAATATACTTTCTATCCTACCTCAGCATGCATGTCACACACTGTGATAGAGAACACTGTTAGATTGTCAATTTGACAAGGACAGAACCAGGTACTCCATTGCATTTAAGAAAGATAACTCTTCTGGAACTAGACAGGGGTAAGAGTTATCTAATCACACCAGACATATTTAGTCACGTGTACCACATTTTAAAAAAATCATAAATACAAAATGTGATCTAGATATGAATTAACATCATCTAGCATGTTGCCAAGATTCTCAACCTTTTCTAAGCCTAACAGAAAGTACAACTCTTACATAATGCAACAATCACAGCTAGTTTTGTTTGTTATTGCTGGTGTTACGTATATGTAATTTAATTACCTGTGTGTTAGTTTTAAATTTTTTATTTTATTTTTATTTTATTACATGTTATTGTAATGATAACTTTATTTACTGGATTTGACTTTTTTTTGGAAAATTCATTTAAGTCCAGTAAATAACCAGTGTTGCTACATTGTGTTTTTAGCTGACTTTTTTAATTTCTTTCCTAGAGTGAAAATCATTGGTTGTAATCAAGGTCATTCTTGGCTTGCGTGTCAGTTCTATGTAAACAACTTTTTTTTATTTTTATTCAATATTATAGATTCGTTTAGTAGAATCAAATTCGTCAATGGCGTACGTGTCAGCCGGCCTATGGTCTTACTACGCCATTCGAACTAAGTGACCACGTGACCCCGTCACGTGATCAAAAATTGCGTTTAAAACTAAAGTTTTATAGTGATTTAATTCAGTCGTAAATTCATACCTTCGGAACTCAAAGGTAGCTTGTGTTGTGACCAGTGCGAGTTGAATTTTTTGTTTAAAATAATTTATTTTTCCTGGAAATATCTAGTGCTCATCAGAATTCTTGGATAAAGACATATATTGGAAATTATTCGGAATTCTAAAGCCGGAATATTATTTTTGATGATTCAACAATGAACTGTTGACACGACAGCACGAAACAGGTTATAGAAGACGTCATCGCCTTCCATCTTGGAATTTCATCGGGATTCGAACTTTGATTCATTTAAACTTTTTAGTGATAGGACTTCTATTATTAATTCTAGGATTGATTTTTGGATTAGATTCACAAACCGTAAGTCCTTTTTCATATTTTTACCTTGTTTTCTAGGGAAATAAATTATTCTGTTAAAATTTCCAAAGCTTGTTGGCTTCACTCATTTCTTTTGTTACTTTTGTACGAGCCTAGACACGTAACACTGAATACAATGTTCCCTACACCTTAAGCTCCGCCCACCTGGGCTTGTACAGTTGGTACCGTTATACCTCTACAAACGCGAAAAATAATACTTCATTTGATTGGTTGATAAAATTAGCAATTATAGTAATAACATAGGTTACCAGAACATAATCCAAAAACGGTCGCTGTCAGATCATGTATAACGGCGGAGATGCTATGGTTCATTTTCCCTACACAGCAACAACTGTCATCAAGCAGAGTTCTATATACTAATAGTTTTAATCATAAGCAATTTGAAAGTTACAAAATTTGTAAAATTACTGTGTTTGTATGGGTTTACTATGAGAGCTGAATTAATAACGCGAGCCCTAAATAAACATACAGTAATTGCAACAATACTATGTTTATGTACTATTGGGTACTGCTTAAACTTAACACGACCATTTTGAACTTAGCAGTGCCAGATATCGACTAACCTACTCATGACTGTGTTATGCGGCCTCATTAAAATCATAAGCGAACCCAGTAACATATTGTTTCTATTTCAACATTTAAAAACAAAAATCTGAGCGTGTGATAGATTTCATTTCCTTCCCTTAAATAATCTTGTGAAATAAATGGGCTCTATGTGGTCATCTTCACCATTCCTATCTTATACATATTATCATATATTATTATTAATATTTATTACGATGATGAGGAGGAGGAGGAAGAGGATGAGGATGACAATGAGATGATGAGGAAGAGGATGAAAATGAACATGAGATGAGGATGAGGAAGAGGAAGATGATTAGGAGGGGGAGGAGGATGAGGAAGAGGATGATGAGGAAGAGGATGAGATGATGTGGAGGATGAGAGGAGGAGGAAGAGGAGGAGGTTGAGGTCGAGGAGGAAGATGAGGATAAAGATGACGTTATGATGAGGATGAGGAGATGAGGAGGAAGACATTGTACCGTTTCATATCTAGAGAAATATGGTAACTGAACATGAAATCAGTAATAAGTGATAGGTGCAATTTAAGCTTATTGGTTTTATTGCTTTGCAAATTGAACTAAACGTTTGACAATTGGGTTCCTTTGCTTATATGTGTCATAGTTATTTAAACTTGGTATTTTTTGGTACTGTTCTTGCAAATTGTACCTTTTGCCTCTATTTTCTTTGATATATTATATTATCGTATCACTTAGATCAACACCTCTTGGATCCCCGCCTGTGTTCAAAATGGAGAAAACGTTGGTTGCAGAGACAAGAGACCGGATTTCTGTATTTAAAGGCGTCGATATTTTTATTCAAAATTTGTTGAATACTGACTGACTTTCTATCTAACTCTAGTGGATATCCCTTCTAGAGATAGGATGTACGTTAGTCCCAGACTTTTTGAACGCATCAGTGTATTATAATCTGTTATTTTCTTCTTTGATGCGGCGAATGCAGATTTGCATAAAGTTAGGTATATACAAATATCAAATCCCACAAGAAATATTTGTCTCGTATACAAGAGGTTTCTTGAAGGGGAAGGAGAGCACGGGTGTGTACTGCTGCGGGGGAGACAAATCTTTAACATCTATTTATTAACAATTTGATCAGCTCCCCTGTAATAAAATTTCGTTACGTTAAGTTTCAAAAGGCTGACATATTTTTGTATATTGCAGATTTGGGCGTGTCTGTACGTGCGTGTGCTGTTTGCGGGACTGTTTTCGCTCACAAGCGGACAGTGTCAGGTAAAGTTCATTTATTCAGAGTTTAATTCAATCCTTGTTGATTCCACAGAGTTTAATTAAATCATCGTTAATACAACCGAGTCTAATTAAATCATTGTTAATATCACTGAAACTTATATTTTTAAATGTTTGGCTTGAAAAAAAAATGTCACAGAATCATGGACAGGAGCATCGTGGGCGCGATCAAGTAAAATATAACACATTTTGAGGAGAAACAATAAAAAAAGTAGAAACGGGGAGTGGCCATTTTGATTAGATAGACAAATGATTCCTGACTGGAATATATGCTTTTTGATGGGCATAGTCATTTCATACTCTTTAGACATTCAAATATAGTCATAAACAAAGAAACAAATGCGTTAACGAGGGACAAAGCCACGATATACCTTTAATGATTTTGTACTGTTATGTATGTTTAATTTGCATTGTGTGGTTGAACTTCGTCATTAATTGAGGGCGAACCGGACTACTATTTTGTATATAAATCTTGCTCCAAAATTTAAGACAAAAAATAATCTCACCCTTCAATAAAGATCCCTATCAATTTGACCTGAAACTGAATCAAATTAAGATGCTTATCATAAAAAGACTAAGTTTAAGAGAACCGCTGTTTAGAATGATCAGCGGCTTAACCGCTCTTTAGTATAACCATTGGTTTATGAGAACTGCCGTTTAAGATGACCAGTGATTTGAGAGAACCGTAGCTTATGATCACCAGTGATTCTCACACACATACGTACACAAACATGTAGAATAATATTCGTCGATGCAGAAAGAATCTCACATAGGTAATTGTTAAATTTATTCAGGGGAGGTAATTACTAGATATATCCAGGGGAGATAATTGCAAAATTTATCTAGGGGAAAGTTTGAAAGAACCTATACAGTACCTTTCGTCTCCATGCATGAACTTTACAGTCAATTAATAGGGAAGATTTTCCAGGAAAATGGTTTCCTTTGGAGAGGGGGACATTAGAAAAAATGGGGCTCAGTATTTATTTTATTTGGGTGTGTGTGTGGGAGAGTGTTCTAACAAATTTGGAATGTTAAAAATATCTGTATATCAATGCACGAGGAAAATTTAGTGACTTATTATGTAATCTCTAAATATCGCCGGTAAAAAAATAATAACGATGAATCACTGGATTCTTAGGCAAATTGCAAGATTGAATCATTCGATTTTTAAGTAACATGCAAGATAATTAGTATACAAAACAATACCTTAGGCTTCATTCTGTCGTACTCTCCCCTCCGAGTGTTCGTATCGACCACTGCAAATGTTGAAGTTACACACTATATAATTTCTGTGTCGAAATAATCGAAAAGAACTTCAAAATGACGAGACACTGTTGTGTCAGTACCGAGATTCACCAGCTGGACCGACTCAAAGAAAGATACTTCACGGTTTAGTCCATTCACTTTAACAAGTATAAAAAAATTCATTGAAAATAGTTAAATATGTGAGTCCAGAATCAACGTCTTATATAAAATGGTCACAACGAAGTCCTAACAATAAAGTCTTGAATATCAGTCCACAACATATGTATTTCCTTACTTCTTTCAGCCTTTACCTAATCTGCACGTGCTCTTATAAACTACATTATCACCTTTTTAATAAGTGAGGATGTAGTGCGGGAACGTGCATTAGCCTTTGCACTAAGCAATTGGTTATATTTCTATATTTCATAAAACTACGTAATGTAGCATACATTTTCCGTGCTCGGTCTCTCTCTCTCTCTCTCTCTCTCTCTCTCTCTCTCTCTCTCTCTCTCTCTCTCTCTCTCTCTATATATATATATATATATATATATATATATATATATATATATATTCTTGTTGATACATCAGGCTTAATCCGTTGTAACTACGAAAAATTAAGGGTATTTTATTAACTGGACGCTATAAATGTTTAATATTCCATGCTCGTTATGTATGTACTTTAATGTAAAATAAGATAAATAGTAAAATAGTAACTGTTTATAAATAAACGATGAATATTTATTACATATTTATCAAAGATTGTATCAAATAGAAATAAATTTATATTCGGATGGAATAGACCTAGTTGTCATTATTAATTAGACCGCTCCGGTGACCTAAGTGGATACAGCGTCTGCCTCGGATGACGCTGGTCACGAGTTCGAAACCAGGCCGAGTCATACAAAAAACTTATAAAAGTGGGCTGGCAGGTGCGATTAGTGTTAGGATTGGTCGGCCTGGTGTCAGGATAATGTGACTGGGTGGGAAATGACGCCACATGTCTGCGGCATGATGCCCCAGTGCTAGACGTCACTATAAACTGCCACACTGCAGATATCGTATCGATATGACTAAAAAATTATTAAAGCTACGTTAAAAGTCGCAAGCACAGTATTAATCCTGTAATTTATTTTATAAATAAGTTATCGATCTTTCCTTGAATGACTGTCATTATTATCAATGAATGTGCATATAACATTGGGCTTTAATCCAACGAGAAGAATTAATCGGAATAATTTCCATATAATCTTGAAAAAGTGGTCTTGACTATGCAGCAATGTGCTTGCTTATAGTTATATATTAAGATTTATTTCAGTACAAGTAAAGTTTTTTTTTTATTAATCGCATTAATTTAGACATCTACCTTTAATGCTGATAAAGCCTGTGTAAATTCGGTTTTAAGAAAACTTAATGTGATTCAATGCTGATAATGCCTGTGTAAATTCGGTGTAAGAAAACTTATTGTGATTCAATGCTGATAATGCCTTTGTAAATTCGGTGTAAGAAAACTTGTTGTGATTCAATGCTGATAATGCCTGTGTAAATTCGGTGTAAGAAAACTTATTGTGATTCAATGCTGATGATGCCTGTGTAAATTCGGTGTAAGAAAACTTATTGTGATTCAATGCCATCATATCCACATTGATAGTATCGGGAATAACAATTATTATGAAGTAATGTTCGTAAAATCAGGAAGTTTATTATGTTAAAGGAAACAAAAGTTTCGTTGATAGGTAGGAGCTTTTTAATTTTATTGCGTCAGACATGATTATTTTCTTATTTTTTTCTCTTATATCCAGTAGGGCTTTTAGGGTATCGTATTTTTCATGCATTTGGGGTCGAACTAAACACAGCAAAGAGGCACCAAAAGCAGAGAGAACACCAAAATGGCACTTGCAAATTCAGAAAGGCACCAAAATGTAAAAGGAAATCAACGACAAGCTGAAACTTGTTCTGTAACTAAACCTGCAACAAAAGTGTGCTTATTTTTTATGCCAGTACCTCCATGCTACGATTTATGCCATTATGAATGCATTTTGCTACTATAATGGTGTAGTTGTAAATATTATGCCATGTACACCTCTTGACGCTCCATATTTATGACGAACACCTAAAACTGTCTGAAATACCATAATTATTACAATGACAGTAATTACAAATAATATTAACTTCAATAATAATAATAATAATAATAATAATGACTAATTTTACACGTCATTCTATATGATCACTTGTAATTTTTTTCAACAGTTTGAATATGTCGTTCTCTGATCGTTTCCATGTGCCAAAATTTAGTAAGTTTAATAATTAGGAAAATAAATTAAAACATTATAAATTAAAATATAACACAGCATAATTAATAATGATATTCTTTTTTTAATTGCTTTTTTTTTACAATTGACTTGGAACGTGAAATTTAGCCGTATCACCAGCATTATAATTGTCATTAAAAAATGTGATTGATGTGTTTTTGGGTGTTTATTTTCATTGTAACATAATATAGTTAAGGAACAGAATGTCCCGTAATCTATGATTACTCTGTCAAAAGCCCATGAAATCTATGATTACTCTGTCAAAAGCGTTCAATTTTGTGTTGGTATAATTAATAATGTCCATATCTTACCATAAGTTGATATTTAAGTAGGTTCTTGCAATTTATACTTTATTAAAGTATGTTTATATTCAAGGCATCCAATTATCAATATTCAAATTTATTTTGTTCATTAAAACTTTGAACATCGTTTGATTAACTATAAATTAATCACGTGAGATTAAATTGTTCTTCCCTTTTCCACACAATTTTGATTTAAATTTACGATTTCCTTTAGACGTTGTTTTTATTCTATTGGCTACATTGTTAATTAATATAGTGTTTAATAGTGATGCTGGTCTACTATTTGTCAATTCTGTATTTTCCAATTCCTCTTTGAATAAGCGTTATTAACCCTTCCTTCCATGAGCATGAGATCTCTCCTCTTAAAAACGTGTTTTATAAAGTATTTCTAAAACGGGTACTACTTTAGTTTAAAACTTCTAATAAAATGTCCCCGTTATCCCAACAGCCCCAAGAGACTTCCTTTGACTTATCCCTTTAATTGTGTGTTCCCTTTGCATCTCTGTTTTAAGATTATCGCATTAATTTTTTAAGGTTTCTGTGAATTGTACAAAATCTATACTATTACAGTATGTTTTGGCTTATAGGTATCATTTCATTATTTGTATACATTTTTGTCAATGATTTCTTTTCTTATATTTATCATTCTCTTGTCCATTTATCCTAAGTTATTTCTATGTTCCTCCCTTCTATAATATTATCTGGATAGTATATATAAATAAATAAATATATATATATATATATATATATATATATATATATATATATATATATATATATATATATATAATGGGTACTACTTTTGGTTTGAACTTTTTATAAAATTTCCCTGTTATCCCATCAGACCCTAGTGATTGCCCTTTATTTATCTCTTATTGCTTGTTCCCTTTGTGATTCTGTTTTAAGATTATCCCAATAAGTTTTTAAGGTTTCTGTGAATTGTACAAATCTGTACTGTTACAGTACTCCTCCGTCTTTGTTTGATGTATATTTTGGCTCCTAGATATAATTTCATTATTTGTATATATTTTTGTCAATGTTTTCTTTTTTATATTGATCATTCTCTTGTCCATTTATTTAGGTTATTTTTTAAGTTCTTCCTTTCGATATAATCATCTGGTGTGTGTGTGTGTGTATGTATGTGTGTGTGTGTGTGTGTGTGTGTGTGTGTGTGTTACAGTTGTATTTAGACTGTTCATAATAAAGTTGAATTCGTTTGTCTGTTTTTCCTTTGTTCCTTTTAATACGTACACGGTCTTTCTAATATAATTTTTAATTTTCCTTCAAGTTCATATCAGCACACAGTCTACAATAATATCCTCAGTGACGCAACTCTCTGAATCACATAAATCGCCTGCTTCATCATCTTACCCAGAAGATTCGTCAGTGATATCTTAAATACTTTCTACGTAATATTTATATGTCGTAAATGCATTCAGACTTGATAACAGACAGTAACTCAAATTATTAATACATTTGATACATATTTCATCTATTAGTTTGATTAGCCATAGATAGAATTTTATATCAGTCATAATGATTGTATCCCATGAGAAAATATTGTCCAAGAAGGACATACTTACTTTAATTTTATTACCGTTTATTATCAGTCATTTATTTATCTATGGTGTTTAGAATTTTTTTCAAGGATACTGTTTCAATACGCTTGTTTATGTTTCCAGCAAACTTAGTTAAGTTTATACTTATAACAAAGTCCATGTATTCCCACAAAAAGTCGGTTGTGACTTAATTGACTGAACTCACAACCATTTGAATTGTACTTAATTAGTTATTATTTATTGTTATGTTTTGCATGCAAGTGTATGCATACTTTCGGTAAAACCATTGGTACCGACATCGATACCTTTGAAGTTATATTCTCTTTCTTGTTGGGGAGACGGTGTTAATAAGCTTATGCTTTCTACTGAATCCCCATAATCATATGCTTGTAATTATATTTAACAAAGTTATTCAAATAAATATGTTTTAAACTAATTTTATTTTAGTTATCGCATTCAATGATATTACTGATATCTTTCAATATTGTTATATTTCCTCATAGTATCGATCATGCATACATACATACATACATACATACATACATACATACATACATACATACGTGGATGTCTTTGACACTTGTTTGACAAGTGAACAAAACTCACATTCCGTTTCGGTAATACGTAATCACGAATATTTACCTTTGAAGCTGAACTAAAGATTTAGGGCTTATTTCAACTAATTGAAATCAATTAAAAATATCTTTCTACGTCGGGTACATGATTTGGTCAGGAATATACGTGAGTGTTGCTCATAGCTTAACTTTCTTTGATTTCAAGCCGCAGTCAAAAAGGTGAGATTAATTACTTCCATTACGAAGTTTATCAAGCAGGACAAAGAATGAAAATAACGGTGTGCAAAAGGAGAATAATTCCAACCCTCACATTTCATATTGTGGAATTAGAATACAACCTGGAGAATTACAAAAAATGTTTGCAAGACACAACAAGCAGAAACGGTTGAGGGTTGGACTTAAACAGTTGCTAACTTATTAATGTTTTCATATATTATTGATCACAACAAATTACTCATAGCAGATTTGATCCCAACAACTGTCAATGATGATATCGACAAATATGGCAAATACAACCAAAATTGTTACAAGCACAGTAAAGAAAAATATACTGATCGTTACCAAAGATTCCTACCAACTTTCAAAATAGACGAGGAAACCAGACCTAAGCCGTCATGCATGAGGAGGGGAGTACGAGCCTATTTTAGACATTAATTTAGACCGGTCACGGAACGAATGGCCACGGGGATCGAAACAAGTACGTCCCACTCCACAAGCACGAATATCTCCACTCCATATTATTGTCTAAATTATTTTTGATTTATTTATTTTTTTAATTAGTCATAATGCAGAACAGGAGGGGCAGCGTACATACTTTAGTTTAAGGGCAACTTGATAGATCCACTCCATCTGTAAATCCAGCCCTAGCCGATGATATAACTGATTGCAAATACACTTATCTATTGGCAAAAGATGCTTCATATATGTAAGAGATTCTTCCTAAAATTAAACTTCAGCTTAAACGTTGGTTTTTAAACAGAATAGAATTAGATGCGGGAGGTCGCGGGTTCGAAGCCCGGCCGAGTCATACCGAAGACTTATAAACAATGGAACTGGCAGGTTCCTCGCTTGACGCTCAGCATTAAGAGGCTAGTGTTAGGACTGGTACAAGCATTCAAGCTTTCTATTAAATTACTAGATTATATTATCATAAAAATTATACATGAAAATGTTTTCTTAAATAAATACTGTTCAAGTAAACATGAGAGAAATTTAAGTGCAAAATAGTCAACCATACTAGCTATGTTAAATGAAACGAAGTGTGTTGGAATTCCTGTTAGCTCCAATGTAAACATTTTGACACAATTAAACAGAGTATTTACTTAAAGCAATAAGTCATCTTATTCTGACGTAAAGATTGACACAACTGAAATTAAAGCAAATCCTCTTACATGCGTCACGCCGTATAATGCAACCGTTTATGGCTGTGATCTTTGGTGGAATATCAGACATTAAACACTTAAGAAAGCTAGGTGTATTTCAGCATAACTGTACCAAACTTCTATAAGGATTTCTCAAACACACGACCATTAAAGAGCATACATTTGCTGGGGAAAAAGAATTTTATCGGTAACTGATACAAGGAAACTAAACTTTTTTCTCAAATTAAGCCATCTTGTAAGATCATGTCTATATCATCACAGAACAGATTTTACAGAACAGAATTTTGTTTTATTTCTGATATATGTAGCATTGTTGCAGAAATATAATATTCATAAAAGTTTTGTTAGAGACAAAATATTTCCAAGAAAATTAAATCGGAATGGCAATACGCACAAAAACACTTTACAAACTTCTGCCAAACTAACACGATTAATACATGTCGATACTTCTATACAATTCTTAATTATATTGCAGACTCCACTAACAAGAAGACAAGTATAGTAAAACACACATACATACGTACGTGCGTGCGTGCATAAATACGTACATACATACATACATACATACATGTATACATACATACACACACATACACATACATACATTGCATTGTCATTTCTATGAAGCTGATCAGAGATTTTAATGACAATTACAATTACAGTTACACACACACACACACACACACACACACACACACACACACACACATATATACATTGCATTGTCGTCTCAATGAAGCTGATCAGACGTTTTAGTGTAATAAAAGATCAATAAAAAGGGCATCATACATTAGACAGAAACTAAATAATTGGATGGATAGGTAAAAGGATGGATGTAAATAAAGTAGATTCATGCAAGTATAATTCCAAATAGAAAACTATAGGATATTGGAGCTGAAAAGGTCTGCTTAGTCAAAACGAATAGAAAGTGTACCCTTTGTCAGGAATTGCTATCAAATGAAAGTGTCTATGTACGAGTGATCCTCGACCTCCACATCCTCATCAGTATCATCAATGATAATAACCGGTACAACAACAACATTCAATGGCAGCAGTTTGAATCCACTGCTCGTGATTTACTAATATTTTGCGAGATTCTCAAGACATGAGTTTCATGCAAATTAGAATCAGAGGAAACAATTGAAGTGAATTAAAGAATTAGCATTGCCAATAGCTGGATAATACGTTCTTGGTCTCATTTCCGAAGCCAAAGTCTCGCGCGAGCCTGACACGTATCATCAAAATACAGGCGCAAGGCAGTTGAATTTTACAAACATAAAGTAGTTGTCATGACCTTTCAAAGCTGTCAATTGCATACTATAGCCAACGTAATTTATTTTCTTTAATATAATTACCATCATCATTAATTTAATAAACATGTGTGAATATGGTTAAAGAAACAATTCAATAGCGACAACTTTGGAAAACTGAGATCGTATAACAGTTCTTGACTAAATAGTATATGTGAATTTGTATAACAGTTCTTGGCTAAATACTATATATGAAACTTCACTCAGAAAAATAAATATGTTAACAACGTAGAATGAATGAATGAATCAATGAATGAATGAATGGGTAAATTAGATGTTAAACGTTTTTGATATTGGACAGACCACCAAGAAAACTCGAAGTGTTGAATAGAAGAAAATAAGCTAGATGGATTGCGAATGAGAGATGGACTTGTGAGTGAGTGGGAGATGGAAGATAACCAGAAAGAACTGCATCCAAAACATTGCATCTTTACAAATATATGTCTTTGTTTGCTATTCTGGGCAATTTAATGCAAATTGCTTTTTACTGTGGATGCTGCATTATTTCATAACGTCTGGCCTAAATGTAGATGTTATTTTTAAAGCGCTGTCAAATCAATATTGAATAATAATTATCAAATCTCAAAACTAATACTAAATAAATAAATAAATAAATAAATAAATAAGTAAATAAGTAAATAAATAAATAAGTAAATAAGTAAATAAATAAGTCCGATGTCAGAATAGGGTAAAATAATACATTAAAATTAGATGTTTATGATACCGCGCGCATCTGTGGCGCTTGGGGTGTCGGCATATTCTGAATATTCAATAGCTTGGGTGTCAGTGAAAGTCGTGATTTGATTGGCTGACCGCTGACACCTGAAATTCCTCCAAATGTGTCACTTTCATCTGACAGTTCTTGAACAGTAATCAAGATGTAATTAAAGTACACCGTCTATTGTATTCTGTGTCAGGTTTCAATTGGACAGTTATTCAGTAAATTATTTTACAGCATTTAAACCATTTTTGGACTGGAACTGAAGGAGTTGGTGTATATAATAGACCAACACTGAATTACTAGAAAGTATTCATTTGGTTAAACCCGGCGAAAAGTTTTGAAATTAGTTTGATGTGTTAAGGATATCAGTATGGAATTAGAGACAGGACTCTTCTTAGCTGGACTGGAAAACATGTATTCCCAAAACATGAAAAAGGTAAGATTTGTTTAAACTATTTCCACATAAAATGTGACATTACTGAGATGCGATTGATGTGATTTTTACCAATATTTATCATATACGGTTCTTACTATGATAATAGTAGCTGCGGTCGCAGTAGTGATAATCGTAGTAGTACCAATCGTCGTGGTGGTGGTAGCAGTTACATGAGTAGTAGTAGCAGTAATAGTATCGTAATCAGATGAATTGGCAAGTAACATCACTTGTAATGGTTACAGTGATGCTATAACATAGTCGTTAATTTCGTAATATAATTATGTTTATCCATTTGAGACGACATTTTTTCAGATGCATTCAGTTGATTTTAAACTCCTGTCTCTAACGACGTTCAAATTAAAAATATAAAATAAAATTTTTGAAGTTGAAACATGGAAACCTTGGATACTTAATATTTAGCCTTTTAGTAACGTTAGGTCTGATGACTTGCTCGTTTTCGGTTCACTGTTTTGGTTACTGCATTTGAATGGTAAAACATGAACTCGTTTTGTTTCTGAGAATACTACACTCAACAAGGTCGTGCAGTATTGTTTCCGAAAACTCGTTGATATGATGCCATACAAAAGCAGTAACCTCCAAATATTGAATTCAGTATGAATTCAATCTAAAGAAGGAATAAAGGGAAACCCGTCACAAATTTTTATGTGTTGGAGTAGTTTAATTTGTAATATTTATGTAGCATTATTAAGATGATATTATTGCGACAATATTATTATAACTATCAGTATCGTGACTCTATTTAGAATTAAGATACTTTTTAGTATCTTTGACACTACTTAGTATTAGGATACTATTTATTTTTAAGTTAATATTACCGGTATGACACTGTTTGGTGCTATGATACTATTTAGTATTATGATATTATTTATTATTACTATTAAGCATTATTAAGATGTTATCATTGTATTATATTATCTATCAGTAATATGACATTGCTTGGTATTAGGACCCCTTTTAGTACGTATATATTATTATTAGTATGACTACCTGGTACTATGATATTAATTGGTACTATGATACTATTTAGTAATGTGACCATATTTATTATAAATTATTATTATGACACTATTGGTATTATGATATTATTTAGTGTTATGATACAAGTTAATACCATGGCACTATTTAATATTATGACATTATTTAGTATCATGACACTATTTAACATGACATTATTTATTATCATTACATTATTTAATAGTATGACATTATTTAGTATCATGACACTATGTAATATTATGACATTATTTAGTATCGTTACACTATTTAATATTATGACATTATTTAACATCATTACACTATTTTATAGTATGACATTATTTAGCATCATGACACTATGTAATATTATAACATTATTTAGTATCGTTACACTATTTAATAGTATGACATTATTTAGTATCATTACACTATTTAATGGTATGACATTATTTAGTATCATGACACTATGTAATATTATAACATTATTTAGTATCGTTACACTATTTAATAGTATGACATTGTTTAGTATCATTACACTATTTAATAGTATGACATTATTTAGTATTAATATGCTATTTAGTATCATTGCACAATTTAGTATTATTGCAATGTTAAGGAATAAGATACTATTATTAGCATGATGATACTATTATTTGTATTCTTATACTGATTAGCATTATGACACTATTTAGTATCATAACACTACTTAGTATTATGATGCTTTTATTAGCTTTATGATACTATTATTAGTATTATTACACTATTTAGTAGGGGCTATTTTTTGCAATGCTGTTATTTGTACGCTTCATAAGGTTGGGTAGTAGAACACAATTTTTGTAAGAATTGGTGCTAATAAATGTGTTTCAGAAGAGAGGCAAAATTAATTGATTTAATATGTGTATGGAATTATCCATTTTCTTATTTATAAGATACAGTTGCATATACCGACAGTTATTCTGGTTTTACAGGACCAATGTGTCACGTGTTTTTAGTATTATAACACTACTTAGTATTATGATGCTTTTATTAGCTTTATGATACTATTATTAGTATTATTACACTATTTAGTATTATTACACTATTTAGTATTATTACGCTGTTAAATATTCTGTCACTATTTAGAATTATGGTAATATTTAGGATCATGATATTATTAGCAGTAGTATTATGGTACTTATTATAGTATTACTCTATTTGCTTTTATGACACAATTTAGCATTATGACACTATTTAGTGGGGGCTATTGTTTGCAATCCTGTTATTTGTACACTTCATAAAATTTGGTAGTAGAACACAATTTTTGTAAGAATTGGTGCTAATAAATGTGTTTCAGAAGAGAGGAAAAAATAATTGATTTAATATGTGTATGGAATTATCCATTTTCTTGTTTATAAGATGCATTTGCTTATATCGACAGTTATTCTGGTTTTACAGGACCAGTGTGTCACGTGTGCACGATGTGGGTGGACGATCCACGAGCGCTATTTCCTGCGCATGAACGATCAGAATTGGCATTTACAATGTGTCCGTTGCTGCGTTTGTAACACAAGCCTCGAAAGACACCGATCATGCTTCTTGAAAGGAGACAATATTTATTGCAGGTCGCATCATCAGAGGTATATATTTTCAACAGGAAATAATTAAATTCCTGATATACAAGTATATTTTTTCTTCCTTTTAGCTCGTGAGCTTTCTCTGTATTTATTCTAAAGATCTGTAAAGCCTTAAGTTTAATATGTATAAAGTGGAAAATGTTTTTGAAATCGACGATATATTTGTTAACAATATGTGGTCAAGAAATGAGTGCAGAAGAAAATCATACTATAGATGCCATTATTAAAGTTTGTTTCGATTGTATTATAGTAATTAACATATTTTCTCTTTTTCAGAGAATTCGGCACGAAGTGTTATACATGTCACAGGGTCGTTGAAAGTACCGACTGGGTACATCGTGTACGTAATAATGTATACCACATTGCTTGCTTTTCGTGTGCCCTGTGTAGAAAGCAACTATGCAAGGGGGAGGAATTTGTAATCCATGGAAGTGAAGTGGTGTGCAAATATCATCACAAAGACATTTTGCAAGAAGGATCGTACAAAGGTGAACCATGTTAATTTTATTTTGAATATTCTATTCCATACTTCGTATGTCACGGGACAATTTACTACCTAGTGGGGTGCTGGTGATAGTAATGCTTGTTGTTGTACTAGTCTTTTATATTTTTGGGGAGGTGGGGGTGGGGGGATCTATGCTGGGGTCTTGTTTTTTTAAGCCAAAAATGGGCAAATACATTTTCCGCTTTAGGATTACAGAGAAGCTATAGGTGAACATATCTTAATTTGATTTTTATATTATCCAAACTTTCATTAACTAAATATTATTCCTTATGGATATGATCTTCGAAAAAGTCGTGCAATCAATTTGGAATTTTATCTTTAAATTGCAATGTTTAATTAAATCATTCGGATTGGTTCGTAGTTAAACATATGCATTTTAGAAGCGTGTAAATAAATAAATTTAAAAAAAAATGTCAGGCGGCGGTTGGTCCAAAAACCATTTCTTTCATGCATGTCATAGAACATTTAATGAAAACTGCGGTTAACATATAGCTACACTGAACGTCACGAAACATCATTATTATTTTTCCTGAAAGACCTGTAAAGAGATCATTCGAATCACAAGAGTAGATATTATTCAAATTTGGATATGAAATTTCAAGGCATAAAACGTGGTGTACAGAAGGTTTATTGCGGTTACAGTAATTGAACATTTCAGCATGAAGGCATCAGATGAGCTCTGTTTGTCAGATGTATTAATATAACGAACTGTTGTTTTTTATTATTTTCCTGTGCTGATTGATCTCTTTTCTTCTTCATTTGTATCTCCCTGCGTTATTTCCATCCTTTCCATTTCTTCCAAACAAAACGAGAGCCAAGACTTGAAATTTTATTTGAAACTTCAAAGGGATAAAAATGTACCTGTTCAAAATTTCATAAAATATGAATTAACGTAATGATCATGAAGCTATTGTTGTCATCATTATCATGTTCGTCATTATAATCCTTATAGTAATGAAATATAATTAATATTATCATTACTGATGATATTTATTATTATTATTATTATTATTATTATTATTATTATTATTATTATTAAACGTTATTATTCAGATTCAGAAAATGACCCGAAGAGGAAACGAATAAGAACAAAATTCAGTGCGGAACAGATTCTGATGCTTCAGGGCAATTTTGTCATAAATATGAATCCAGACAGCAAAGACTTGGACCACATTTCTAAGTTAACTGGACTAAACCAACGTGTGGTCCAAGTCTGGTTTCAGAATGCACGGGCGAAACAGAGAAAAAAACAACAAGAGGATTCAGTTCAAGGTGTGTCTCTCCTCCAAACCCCCACCTCTCTCTCTCTCTCTCTCTCTCTCTCTCTCTCTCTCTCTCTCTCTCAACCGCTCCGGTGGCCTAGTGGTTAGAGCGTCCGCATTCGGATGCGGGAAGTCGCGGTTTTGAACCCCGGCCGAGTCATACCAAAGACTTTAAAACTGGAACTAACAGCTGCCTCGCTTAGCACTCAGCATTATGAGGTTAATGTTAGGACTGGTCGGCCTGGTGTCAGGATAATGTGACTGGGTAGGACATCATGCTACCTGTCTGCGGCATGATGCCCAAGTTCTAGACATCACTATAAATTGTCATACTACAGACATCTTAGCTATATGACTGAAAAATTGTTAAAGCTACGTTAAAAATCTAAATCACACACACACACACACACACACACACACACACTCTCTCTCTCTCTCTCTCTCTCTCTCTCTCTCTCTCTCATGCATACCTTTAACGGGATCATAGCTAAACTGAGAAGTAGATAGTGAACGATGTCTCATCTTTTCATTCATTTTGCTAATATTTGATGTTTTTGCTCTAATAAATTCTTAAATCAGTTAATTTTTTTCTTCAAAGTTATGTTATTAGTGCCCTAAGTTAGATTTGTCGGTCATTATTTCGGTCATATTTCTTTTCTGTAATCTCCACCATTCTTATGTGTTTTAAATTTTCAGTTAACGAATAAACCAACCTACTAGTATATCTCTACCTCTCATCCTATATTCTTTCTTTCGTCCCTTTCCGTTATCAGGTGACCTAAATGACCAATCTTTTTCAGTTAATTTTTTCTCTCAGTGTGTGTCGATATTTATTTATTCATTTATTTATTTATTTATTTATTTATTTCAGGCCAAAGTCAGTGAGGTAGAAAATCTGACAGTCAAGAGAGCAGCAAATGACATCACCTTCACTCGTAGACATTATTGATCTCCTTTTAGATTTTGAAATATAGGAAATATGTATATTTTTTAATAAGCATGATGTATGTGATATTTCTTGAATTTTTAAGCATGTTAATTTTCTGGAAATTTTATTATATAAAGTATATTGATCGGTATCATATAATGTTATCGCATACAAAACTAAATTCATTGGTAAAATTCTGTGAGTAACACGCAAGTGTGAAACTATGGTAGATTTTATGTTTTTGTTACTGTAAAATTTTTAGGCCATATTCAAAAGTCAAAGTTTCATTCCAGTTCTTTTTATCATTTGGTTTAACATCCGTTTTCAAAACTGGTGTGTAAAAGTCTTTACACAGTTTATTATTATGAAATACAATTTCCAAATGAAAATTGATAAATGGTCTAACCGGTGTCCTTACATCTAACTGTAACTGTTTAATGCTTAACTTCCACTAGAATATCAAATTGACTAGTAATAATTGAATTTTCATCTTTAATTAATTTTGTGATGAATATATTCACATAGTTTATACATTTTCTAGATGATAAAATATCATTTATATTAGTGTAATATTCTGTACAATCATTATATGCCTCTATACATGAATCACCTGTTGTAATATCTAAAGGAATCAGATTACCATCAGGATCTAAAGGAATCAGATTACCATCAGGATCTAAAGGAATCAGATTACCATCAGGATCTAAAGGAATCAGATTACCATCAGGATCCTATTTACATTCTTTTATATCATGCTCAATTACATAACCGCATTGTACACATGCGATTGTATCCACCCACCCCCTAAAATGAATATCTTGTACGCAGTATATGATCATGTTTTATTGTAAGATTATCAAAAACAACCATTCAGTTTCAAAATCTCCAAGTCTTCAATAGTTGGTACATAATATTATATGATTGGTCTATTTTCATTGTAAGATTATAAATTACTCATGTATGAAAGGCACCATATTTAGTTATTACTCAATACCACAAATAGTAGATATAACCATATATCGATTGACATTGAGAAAACCAATAATTTGATATATGCAGGGAAAATTTACATCCTGAACTCTCTTTACTACAGTATACAAAAATATACAATTTTCTGTAATTATTTTGTTTAAGTTAATCTTGCAGCTGACACTACCATAGTAACGAAAACAAAAATGAATTATAATTAAAAAAATACAAATCCCAACCAAAGTCAGAGGTACTCTGTAGGCTAAGTGTCTCTTCGCAAGACAGGCAAGTCACTGTTGACCTTAGAAATAAATAAATAAATAAATAAATAACTATAAACCAAAACAAATTAAACACGTAAAAAATATATAATTATATGAATATATAACTATATAAATAAATAAAACAAAATAAATAAGAAATACCTATATGATTATGTAAATAAATAAATAACAAATACCGTTATGATTATGATTATGTAAATAAATAAATAAATAACAAATACCGTTATGATTATGATTATGTAAATCAATCAATAAATAGCAAATACCGTTATGATTATGTAAATAAATAATAGCAAATACCGTTATGATTATGATTATGTAAATAAATAAATAAATAAATAACATACCGTTATGATTATGATTATGTAAATAAATAAATAAATAAATAAATAAATAAATAACAAATACCGTTATGGTTATGATTATATAAATAAATAAATAACAAATACCGTTATGATTATGATTATGTAAATAAATAAATAAATAACAAATACCGTTATGATTATGATTATGTAAATAAATAAATAAATAAATAACAAATACCGTTATGATTATGATTATGTAAATAAATAAATAAATAACAAATACCGTTATGATTATGATTATGTAAATAAATAAATAAATAACAAATACTGTTATGATTTATGTAAATAAAATAAATAAATACATATATGAATACGTAACTATACACCTAAAAAATAAAATCAATCACTCAGTCAATCAGTCTAGCATTAGCACCAGAAATAGCATAATCGCAAATAAATGTTAAATTTTAAATTAAACACTGGTTGTTGTTTATATTCTCTCTCTCTCTCTCTCTCTCTCTCTCTCTCTGGCGACGATGGTGGCTCAAAGACCTAGCATACGATACGCGCAGGGCCGAAGGCGGGAGAAGGTTATTGGAAGCGGGATAGTGCCCCCTTACACCACCTAATTGGTCTGCGGGATTGCTGTGAGCGAAGCCCTTGGCGGCAACAATTTTCCTGCAATTAATGTCACTTGATAACTTTATTTGCATCTCAATTCTATCATTCACACAGGACAATCAAGCATACTTTTATGTCAATTCCACATCAGGAATATTAATTTCACTTCAAACATATGAGCATTTAGCATGTACAGAAACCATACATTTTAAGAAAATCCATAGTTTATGGATTTCTGTTTACACAAATATACATAGACTTCTATTTTAAATGATATGTGATAGTATTGATCGATGTCTGTGGACCCTGTTCACTCGCTGTAATGCGAAAGAGGATTAGCGGTGAAGGGGAGGGCGATGGATAGAGTAGAAGTTCACGAGCACACTCTGGTAGCAGAAAGGAGTTTGCGATTCTTGTTATACGGGTAAAGTCGGGATTCAAGAGTAACAAATTTACGAACGTACAATATTGGTCATTTTCGAAAACATTGTTTCAGTTGTTTTGGCGCCTCGAGACCTCAGGCACATAGAGCAACCGCCCCATGTGTGTCCCGTGTTGCCCAGTTGTCTAAAGCGCTTACTGTCGTCTCGCCTCTATCTGCGTGAGTTCATGTATCGGGCTCGGCCAATGTGGGTACGCGAGCAAATTTTGCCAGTACCTTCTCGTGGGTCGGTGGTTCTTTTGGGGTTTTCCCGGGTTCTTTCATACTGGCCGCCATGTATAATCTATCTTGTGCTGAAAATGGCGTTAATCCCTACAACAACATCAATAGCAACCGACCCGTTGTCACACCCCTCATCATATATCTTCCAAATTTTGTTATTTCTCTGTTGCTTTTTATTTTAATGTTGAAACATTCCTTTTTTTGTGTTTTTATTTCATACCTCACTGATAAAATCAAAGGCAAATAGATTAAGTTCTGATAACAAAAACATTAATTAAAAATTGAAACGGAAATTTATAATTCTTACGCAAATGTACCAGTTGCTATATATATATATATATATATATATATATATATAAACGCCCACATTTGTCTTCTTTCTTTCTTTCTTTCTTTCTTTCTTTCTTTCTTTCTTCTTTCTTTCTTTCTTTCTTTCTTTCCCGCTTGCAAAACAAGAGGTTGCGAGTCCGAAATTCGCGGCTGCATAATTGTTTCTTTTTTTTTCATTTTTATGTTCAAACTTTCTTTTATACTCGTTCATCCTACTTTTTAAAAAGAAATTTCCTTTTTTATTCCCGTCTTAGGACGGACAATTAACATAGTAAATCTAATAGTTTATGTGTTATAACGAATCAGTGATTGGACATATAAATAAATCGGCATCGTTTACTATTTATTGTTAGTATCAGAAACTTCATTCAAATTCAGTCTCTGATCTAACAAAAATAAAACCTTTAGCCCTTACTTTGTGAATTGATTTATAGCTAGTTTTAGCAATATAAATTGCTAAAGAACAAATTTTGGTTGGTTATTATCGATCTGCAAGTAATAAATTATTATATAGTTTAACGGCACGTACTAGTTTTGACAGAATTATCACCTGGTAAAAGACAAAATAAAGCGGATATAATAAATACAGCAATAAATATAAATTTCCTTTCAACTTTGGCTGGCAAGGATCCAGGAATTTAGAAACGCGCGCGCGCGTTATTGTTTGCTACGAAAATGTTAGCAACAGAACTTCTCGCTGAAAGTTCTCCTGGTTATTCAGTAATTTGCATCAAGCTGAAAAGGAGAGTTTAATTAACGTAATCTCATAATGTTTAGAGTTACTATTTTTTCTATCACTCGTTCTTGGAAAGACATTTCACACAATTAGCCGTAATTTTTATTATCAATTATTATGTTTGGATCTACTGTTATTTCTATAACTCGTACTTAACACATTTATCCTTGGTTTTATTCTCATTATTATGATATAACGAGAAGGTAAACAAGTAATTTACTGGAATTAGATATTAATGGTTTAAAATAGGTAAGAAGGTCAACAATGAAAATACCTTCGCAATATTAAAACCAAAACCAGTAATAATTACAACCACCACCACCACAATCGAGACTACTATCATTAGAATCATCACTATAAATAACATTATAATCATCTTTAGCAGCAGAATAATAATAATAATAATAATAATAATAATAATAATACGGACGTTATTATTATTATTATTGGAAAATATCGAAGATCATCTCTATTTCGCAGTAGTCGCAGAGGGAAGGCGTGACTATTTCATTTCGTAGGCATTCATCATCTCACATATCAAATTAAAAAAAACTTGAGAGTTTCAAAAACATATCTCTTTCTTTTGACCGCTCCGGCGGCGTAAGTGGATCCGGGAGGTCGCGGGTTCAAACCCCGATCGAGTCACTGATACAAAAGACTTATAAAAATGGTACTAGCAAAAAAATCTCTCTCTCTCTCTCTCTCTCTCTCTCTCTCTCTCTCTCTCTCTCTCTCTCTCACACACACACACACACACAGATAGTAACGTACTGTAATATGAGGGGCTTGTGGAGGTGTCGACGTAGTGACATTTTTGATGATTCTATTGGACATACTTCTCAGATGGATACAACTCTGGTAGCGAATAATATACCATGCTGCCGGAATAGAACTGTGCTAGTTTATGTTAGAGGTGCGTCATATTAACGGTATACCGGTGTACCGCGGTATTTTTTCCAATGGTACGTACCACCGTACTTTTCACTGTACCTTGACGTCAGTAATCTCCGTCAGTAAGGAATATACGGAAATTCCCGAGGAATCTTCCTACGACTTATATGATATTAACATCGTGTTTTCATTATTTATGACAAAATAGTTCAACAAATTAACTTTCTTTTAACAAAATGGTTGTATCTGTCAAAAATTAATGGTGAATATTAGAAATATTATTTTACTATATATTTACCCATTTAATCTTACATGGCTGATCTGGTGTGCAATACCGATGTTCAGTCTATGACTCCATATTGCACAACTAAAATTTCCATATAGCACACCCATCCTGGAACTACTTTTACAACTTGAAATATTCAATAAGAGTCGACTTATAAAACACCGGGAATGATTTATTGCCATACATTTTAAATTATTCAAAAATGCCAACACAAGTTTGTAATTTCAGGAAATGCAGTCATATTTGGTGAAAATGGCCGCTTTTGTGCTAGGGATAATGGGAGAGAACAGTCACAATCGACAAGACATTTATGTACTTTTCACGTTATCTAGGCAGAGCAGATAGAATTAGTTGTTGTGGACAACAATATTTTGGACATAATGTTTAACAGTGAGCTCTCAGATGAAGCGGGTGTGCAAAGTGACATCAAAAATGAGAGAGAGAGAGAGAGAGAGAGAGAGAGAGAGAGAGAGAGAGAGAGAGAGAGAGAGAGATTACTACTTTGCCACTGAAATATTGTATTGAAATGTTTAAAAATCCAGACAAAGTAAGAAAGACTCGGGGAAAAATGCCAATATTCAAGGCAAGGCTAGAAATGCCCCACGTTTGGAGAAAATGCTATACCGTGTATAATTCCTAAGGGACATTCCACAATGAAAATCATCTAAAATAGCTTACTTAGCAAAAATCCATTTCAGAGTCAAAGTTTCAAAACTATGGTCTACGCAATTATATTTTTAAAGGGGCAAGTTAAAGTGGAGGGACATGCAATTTTTCTATTCAATTTGCCGAAAAGTCGAATTTGTTTAAAAGTAAATGTGAGGATAATACTGACAAACATCCTCACCATAAAGGTAGACGTATTACAGAGAGCAGCAGCTATTTTGACTGACGCAAATTTAGAAGAATTATGTCCTGTTACAATATTGTTGTTGAGACTTCTTCATTATTGGACACGCGCTGTGAATTGTATGTTTACATTTTAAATTATTCCAACTATTCAAGAAGAAAATAAAGAGATGAAACAACAATATTGTTTAGAATTTTCTTCTTAAATTTATCCAAATGATTCTTAAAAATCTAGTCCGCATGCTAGAGAGACCGAATCTTCGTTTTGTTAAAAATAATGTATTTAAATTATCACTTTAAGTTCAATGCATCAATGATTTCTTGTAATGAAAACATAAAAATAGAGAGTTTGAAAGTATTGTAGATCAATGAGCTTTCTGTATAAAATTGAATGTATTTAAGTTCTGTTATTCTTTGAAATTTGCTTCGAAGTAGAGTGTGTGTATTCATTAAGTATAGCTTACGAAGAAAAGGCCACTTACTGGTCTAAAACATATGTTCCATTCGAGAAAAGTAAGGGAAATTTCACTTGCCTATGATTGCAGTTTATATATTTTTAAAAATATACATTGCAAAAATTAAAAAGAATGGTGTGACTAAAAGGTGATATGCAATAAATACGAAACCACATAAGAGTTTTGTTTCAAGTGGGGGAAAGAACTCGTCTGATACGGTGTAGGAACATACTTGTCAGCCTGAATGCCTCAACATTTTCCTACGCTGCATCAAAACTCGTTCTTTCCGCCCACTTGGAGCAGAAGACTTATGTAGTTTTTGTCTGTATATTTACGATCCTTTAATCACGTTTGGCCCGTTCACGTATGCCAACTCAGTGGCCAAATGGAATGATGTGAAACATATTCGAGCCACAGTCAACTTTCGGATAGATTTCGAATTTTAAAAAAACAAACAAATTTAATGTTTTAATTATTTACTAGCGTATGTGAATTTGTTCAGTATATATATTCCTATGCTAGGATGCGAATCAACTTACGATTTTCAAGAGCGCACGTGTTTCCTGGATATAATATAATGTTATGTTGCTATAAATCAGGCGAAAATATTTATTTTTCCAATCATTGACAGACAGAAGAAAAAACAAAAAAAGTGCCAGGCACCTTCCCCAGAACATCGAATTGCTAGTCCCTAATATAATCGCGGTACACCGTGGTAAGTATCGCGGTACGTTCAGAAATACCGCGGTACTAATTTTTTTTCTCGGTACACAGCTCTACATATATCTATGTATCATTTGTTTGCATATAAATGATTTGTACATAAATGTACATAAATGATTTGTACATCAATGTTTTGTACATCAATGATTTGTACGCTTACGTGCGCACACAGAACCACAAAGATGGAGAGAGAGGATGATGTGACAGATGGACAGATGCTGTATCCAAGATACTCACGCGTGGAAAGAATGCATATTGGGGCAAGAATTATCCTCCTCATGCAGGAAACTGATGCATTCTCTTTTTCGATCTTTTTCTGTCATGCTTGCCATTAAATACAGCGATAGTGATGTAAATCGTCCGTAGAAGATGTGGTTTCCGCAACATAATTCTAGTTTCCTTTTTTTCAAACCTCATATGCGCCTTAGAGATGGGTGAATGCACACAACTATTCATTATTCGGTTCCTAGGTCTAAGTCATTGGAGGTGAACACGTCATTTTAATTTCTGCTCGATAAGTTACGTTTGCCTAATTTTCAGGTAGAGTACATAAAGGTGGGCAATTACCTATTGATTCGGAGGCAAAGAGGTGAAATATCATGGTCGCGTTTTCCGACATTTTAATTTTGTTCAAATTTGACCACTCACTTTCCTGGATCCAATTTTCACCAAAGTATGTATGTATGTATGTATGTATGTATGTATGTATGTATGTATGTATGTATGTATGTATGTATGTATGTATGTGTTAATGAAGTTTCATTGTACACTCAGTTACAACTATGGTTCAAAATAACTTTAGAAAACCCTCCCACCTTCAAGCCATCCACCCGAAAAGTGAGACACTTGATACCCATCCACTGCATCTAAAACCGTCTTCTGAATCAGTACCCTAACACAGTCGACACAGGAAAGGATGTAGGTATGTTGTAATAAGTTCCTACATTAATCCAGACAAGCCCTCCCTACCCACACCATCCATCCGTCCATACGTAGGTACATGCATAATTATGGACATACATGCACCAGCAGGTGTATGTACTTACTTGTACCTACCAGCAAATATGGGTACATTTAAAGAGGTCTACAGAACAAGAGAATTGTGTATGATTTAGCGCTTTTTAAACCTATAAGCCGAAAGCAAAGCATAAAAAAATCGTTCCTTTTCTATTCTAATTTATCATCCCAGAAGGTAAACATTACTGCCTTTTCATTCATATCGTTTCTTTTGGAAAACCGTACTTCTTTTTGATACAGTTCGATTAGTATGCAAATTGTATGCATGTAAGAAACAAGTCCTGGCACTGTGTGCCATAACATAGCGCACCAATGAAAGAAGATATTTATTTATGCAAATATGTAGGTAGATGGGAAGGTTTGTAGGTATGTGAAAATGCATGTATACAAACTTATATATGGGTAAGTGATTATATAGATGAAATTTAAACGTTTCTCTAAAAATAAACAATTGTCAAAATAAGTATAACTTTATTACCATTTCCCTCTGTTCATCCATAAATTCTCGGATACATCCGTCCACACGTTCCTACGCACATTGGAAATATATACGTTCGAACGTTCGAACGTATTTATGTGTACCTGCATGCATACATTCATCTATAAGTGCATACTAATAGGGGGTGGGGCATAATAATAAAAATATGCATGTATCCTGTAATATATATATATATATATATATATATATATATATATATATATATATATATATATATATATATATATATATATTTACGTATATGTAATTAAATTGCTTTTGTGTTAGTTTTAAAATTCCTTTTTATTTTATTTTTGTTTCATTACATTTTATTGTAATGATTATTGCCGGGATTCGAAATTCTTTTGCAGTGATTCTGTTTATCTAAGAGGTAAAACGTATTACATTGGCAATATTTTTAGTTTACCTTGGTCCTTGGTAGTGTTAGAGCTACGCGAAAACGATTGGCTGTTGCCAAGGTCATTTCGTCTAGTCTAAATAAACAATGTTTTATTTTTATATTTATTTCAGAGTGATAGTAGATAGAGGTTCTTCCTACGTGAGGAACTGCATTTTTCTTATTCCGTATTTCAAGTGTTATGAGACCACGTAATCTATCTCGCGAGAACAGGATGATAATTCGGGTGAATGTATAACCCTTTCTGAGCGCTCGTCTGTCAGTTGTATTCTTGATACCTAGAAGGCCGGATAGGTTATTTTATTGTTGAAACCAGATTGTTTTTGAAATTCATTTGTGTTTGGAATTTAATAATTTATTCTCCAGAAAACCAAACGAGTGTACTGTTTTATAAATTCTGGGAGAAAGAAATTCAGTGGAAATTTATTCTGGAATTATTCGGAAACATAAGCTGTGATTCAATTGAGGAATTGTTGATATTTTGTACGAGGACCACATCTGACGTCATCGCCTTCCATATTGGAACGTCGTTGAGATTCGAACATGGATTCTAATAGAATTATTTAGTGATAGGACTTGTAATTTTCATTTTTAGAATTAAATTTTGGATTATATTCACAAACCGTAAGTCCTATTTTCCAATTTTACATTGTTTTCTAGGGAAATGAGTTATTTTGTTAAAATATACAAAGCTTGTTGTCTTCACTCTTTTATCTTGTTATTATTGTACGAGCCTACACGTAACACATTTCTGATCCTTACTTTGCTAAAATAACTAATGTTTCCAAAGTAATGAGAGATATCACTAAAAAGTAGATTTCTTAAACAGTGAAAGTAAATACTTAAGTGCGTCAAAACTGGGGTTGAAGAAGATGGACCACCCTGCTGTAAGGTGTTATAAATCGCTTAGATCTTCGAGAAAGCACATGGTGTTAGAGAATGAGTAAAACTTTGTTGCTAACATACACCTTAAAAAGGGGACTGGAAACGAGTTACAATGAACTGAATGCCGTAAAGCTCAGTGGGGAGCATTAGTTGTTTCTGGTAAAGGAAAAACTATAAATTTAGAGCGCCGTCTGTTGTCATGATGCCATGCTAATCTCTAGTATGCCATTATGACAACAGATGGCGACACGACTTGGACAAAGTCGATGCTGATGAAACTTGGTATTTACATTGTTGTAAGGCAAAATCTGTATGAAAACAGCAGTTGGAATGGTGTATTGTAATATGTCAAGTACATACATAGAATATACAAAACTTGAAATAACTGACATAGCAATTGCCATACGACAAACTGCAGAATCTGTACAGTACCTGGCAATCTGCAAGATACAATGACGCAGAAGGAGAGTAGATTTAAGCACTTGCAAGCGGCCATTTACAGCTTGTATCAACGAAGAACAGAAAATTCATGACTAGAATTAGGAATGTAGCACTTGCAAGCAGCCATTTACAATAATGCAGAAGGAAAGTAGCACTTGCAAACTGCCATGTACAACGTGCATCAATGAAGAATACAATATACATGGATATAATTATGAAATTAGATCTTGCAAGCAGCCATTTACAATAATGCATCAAGGAAGATTAGAAAATACACGTATATAACTATGTCGGTAATCCCTTGAAATAAAAATTACACCAAGTAACCTTCAATAATATGGTTCGTTGTAACGATACGTGTGCACTTTCCTAGTGATTTATCTACAGTGTTTATCAATGACGCAATGTCGCAAACCAGGTCGCCATTATACAGTAAATTCCTCGGTTACTTGGTGCACATACTGTGATGTATTGTTGTTGTTTCTTAAACATACTATAATGTTCTAAAATTCGATTATTATTAATTAAATATGAAAATGTCCAAAGACACCTCTCTGTCTCTGTCTCTCTCTCTCTCTCTCTCTCTCTGGACCATCGTAGCAAGATACGGGCTAAAATCTATGAAATGAAGAACGTAGAGGATCCTCGTTTGTATCATCCCACGATATCTCTGGACTTATGAATGATGGTAAAAGTTAAGTCAAACTGACCAAAGGATGAGAGAGAGAGAGAGAGAGAGAGAGAGACAGAGACAGAGACAGAGACAGAGAGATAGAGAGTTTAAAGTCAAACCGACGAGAGAGAGAGAGAGAGAGAGAGAGAGAGAGAGAGAGAGAGAGAGAGAGAGAGAGAGATTATGGTCGGTTGTACTGTTGCTAAAGCGGAATTATGACTGAGATCAACTGTAAATATATTAAAATATTTTTTTTACCTCTTGTTGGTTCGTCATTTCGCTAAGTTTCTATTCCACATTAATATCCATGAGCCTGAAGGTGAATGACATTGCGTTCATGTGAATGGCGTAGCTAACCAAGTGTTGATAGTGTTCTACTTTTATTATTAAAAGTATTTTTCGTATTTAAATAATAAGTGTGTATTATATTGATTTAATCAATGTGAAGAAAAATAGAAGCCACAAAAAGAAAACAATCAACTTATCAATGTGCAAAGGTGATTGTAAATAGCCACAAAAGGCATAAAACTATATTTTGTAGCGCACACACCCGGGGATGTGAGGAGTTCATTCACTAGGTCAATACACAGCTGCCTATAGTAAATCTGAACCCCGTTCAAAGGGTAAATATATGAATTTGTATGTGAAATAAATAAAATATATGTACAGTATCTACGCTGTATCAATGACATACCACTCGTTGTATAAATTTTTCATTAAAAGGAAACTCAGCAAGCTTCGTTTCCTTTTAATGAAAAATGTATACATCTCGTGGTATATCATTAATACAGCGTACATACTATACATATATTATATATATGTAACATTTGTTTATAATAGCTTGATGAAATCAAATATTTGCGATGATGCATATTAACAAATCTGTTGCAAATCCAAGGGCAGTTGAACCCTATCCAATTTTCCACGTGACCATTGAGTGAATCGCTTGCACCTATTTTTGTGAGATCTGACACTATATCAATCCCTCCACACACACACGCGCGCGCTAGAACGCCCGCAATCATAAACGTAATGTTAATCGCACCAGGAATAGAATATTGCTGATGACTGTTGGTCTTCTAACTGGCAAAAACTTCATGGCTAAGTTTGCACAAGACGTGACCAAAATAACCTTTTCTGTGAAACGGTGACGTGGAAGGCTGTGACCAACCATTTTCTTCTTTGGGGGTGGGGGAGAGGCGGAGGGGACAGAATGGGAATGTTATTTAAAAATGTTTGGCCCCCAAATAGCAGGAACATAATTGTCGTGCTCGGATTTGTAGGAAATATAAACTTATTCAGGGCAGGAGGGGGTGTCCAGGATTTTCCAGAAACCCCTCCCCGGCTAGGAAAACAAATACATACACAATCAATTGTCAGTTGAATTTTGACCATCGTTTTATTCTTGCGCACCTTTACTGGATATTATGCACGCTCTGAGTAAATAGACACAGACTTATGCTCTGGTGTCCTTTCGGGGAAGGTCAGGGCCCTTTTGAAATTTTGGAACCCTTACCCAACACGTGACCTGATCTAGTCCTGTTATTATGTGCATTATTAGTTGAAAATAAACATTATTCTGAGATAAAAGAAAACGTTTTGATTTTGGCAAGAAAAGGACAGGCTCCACCAACAACGAAAATTAAATTACTGCCCTCTCCCTATAGCACAATATCTAAAAATATATGATTTTGTAAAGACAAATCTGTCCAATGAGACCAACTTGTTCCAAGAGGAAAAATATTACAAGAGTAACCACTTAAAAATATCTTTCAATATATCAACAACAATCAAGCACAACTTTATAACTAATATTACAGAAAAGTATGTGTACGAGAACATTAAAGGATAATGAGATAAAGTTGAAGTCTACGGAAATCATCAGATGTTGTCAATGAGATAGGCTTAAAGTCTATGGAAACCATTTTAGAATTACCTATGTATCATATTACATACAGTGGTCAAAAACGAGTTATCTGTTAAACCTCAGGTTTTGCCGTGCTAGCAGTATCTGCCTTGATTATCAAATTACAAACTGTAAATGAAAAGTACAAACACTATGGCTTTCTTGGGGCAAACGAGAATAGGCTTGAGAAAAAAAACAAAAAAAACTGGATCTCAGCCAGTGTCCGTGAAAATCCCAGGCAAAGCTGATGTACTATTTGCACTGCGTGTGTGGAGCTCTGGAAGCTGACAATGGTGGTAATGTCAATACATATTTTAAATTGTGAAAGTGAAAATCACAACTCTTTCTGTCAGTTTAATTTCTCTCAATATTTTATACCTGCGTTAATATTGACAGTTCCAAGGCTTCCCTTCGGAATATTTCAGTGACTGGATGTTATCATGCTTAAAGAGAGACGGACATACAGACAGACAGACAGACAGAGATTCTTTGTAACTTCCAATGACGTGTGACATCTGCATTCTTTGATAAAAGGCTTTCCTTTGAGAGAGGGATTTATATTTGTTTGTCTTCCATCACCTTTACTTATTTATTCACTTTTTAATCAGGACATTCACATAATGGTGAGCTTATGTAAGCATGCTGTATTCTTTACCTCTATTCATGTTTTCTGCTTTTTGGTCATGTTTCGTCCAAATTAATCTGAACACGTACTTAAGTCATTGTTGCGTTCCGATTTTTACTTTCTGTTTTCATTTTGTTTTGTTTATTAATTATTCAAAGCATTAAATTTGTGATCTGTTAAAGAGATTAATTTAACTTTCTTTTTATTTATTCTGTTAGTGTATTAGCATTAAAAATTAATAATAATAATAATAATAATAATAATAATAATAATAATAATAATCAGCATCACTTACAGGTCATCGTCCCACTGAAATGCACCACAAAAAGGGACCCCTGTCTGTTAATCTTTTAAATATGGCAAGCTGTAATTCATCCATTTTGTCCAAAATCTTTAAAAGAATGATTTTGGTCTATAGTCCATTTTTTATATCATGCAAAAAGTATGACTTCAGGCATAACGTCCAATACTTATATTAAAACAAACAACACGCGTGCCATTGGCACATTTAACAAGTAAATGTGCTGAACGATTCTCACCTATATTTAGTATATGAAGTTGTCTTTTCTTGTGAAAATACACTCAGCCTCTATTTGTTATTTGTCTGCACTGTTTCATTTTATCTACTGTAAATACCATTTCATCCCGTTGACTTTGGTCTCTCCATCTCTGATATTTTTTATCTCATTTCTCCACTGACAATATGAAATTTAATTTTCTCTGTTGCATTTGCAATATTTTAACGAGTGTCCTTGCTTCGCAAATCCGATGCCAGCTGTCGTCGGTGCGTATAACTTCCGGAATACCTTGCGTCTGGCGGCAACTGGACTTAATTCACATCATAAAGTTTTGATTTTACCATTTATTTCTGTAGTTCAATTTTAATTACTTTTTGATGTGATATGCAAGTTCTGAATAATGTATATCGAAATCGAACTTGACACGTTATTAAAGTGTGGTGGATTATCCTTCCCCTATATATATGTATATCGAAATCGTACTTGACATATTATTAAAGTGTTGTGGATTATCCTTCCCCTATGTAGTGTAAAATCAATCTACTCATTGAAACTGACTGTCCTTAATACTGTAGTATTTTTGTAACAGAATGTATTATGGATGTTACAGTTGTACATGGCAAAATTGTTTTCATGCAAAATGCGTAGCCGATCGTGTATTGGACTGGATTGCTTTATCTTCTTTGTTTAAAAGTCGAATGAAATTAGATGCCTTATCATCGCATTTATTTTACTCTAATATTGAATAAAATTAATAAAAAATGAATCCAGCCGATGCAACTTGTACATTCAAATATTTAAGATTTAACAGTCTGTAGTATCCTTTCCAGTTTTTGTTTCGTTGTGTCCTTTCTTATTTACAGTATTTTTTCCTTCCTTATTTGCTATACGGTGGTTCATGCTTTCGTTCCTTCTTTGGTTCCGTCTTTTGTTACGTATTTTTCAGCTCGATTTTTCTTACTATTAACAGCCTCTCTCTCTCTCTCTCTCTCTCTCTCTCTCTCTCTCTCTCTCTCTCATATAGATAGACGGATAAATAAAAGGATATACACCATGTCTGCAAGCTAGGATACCAAATAAATCAAACACTTGTGGCTGAACTTTTTTTAAAAAAAACTTTTATCCATATTTTTTATAATTATGTGTTGAAGGCTAATTAATTATCGATGCTTTCAGGCGACAGCATTGCAAAGATGCTGTACCGACTTTTGTTCCCTGTTCCTATACGTGTAAGAGTGGTTGCCCGTTGAAGGCTGTTAATTTTCTTCATGTCTCCTGTTTCTTCCACTGCACACCGATCCCCATCTCACTCCATCACATCTCACTCCATCACAGATCATACCTATACGATACTCTTGTGTCAGAGGTAACAAAGAGTTTTTGATGCTAGCTAATGTTGCTTTCTGAAAAGAAACATACTTTATTATGTTCATTCATCGCGAAAATGATAAGCAATCAAAGTACTTTAGAGGAATGATAAATATTCGAAACTTTGTTGCATTTATTTCATTTGATCCTATGATGAAGATAACATAATTTGAAGAAAAAAAAACAAAAAAAACAAATAGTTATGTTGCCTTTGTGATCTGACTTGAATATTCATGAAGGATGCAAAAAGAACTCTGATAATCGCACAAGCTGTTTCCAATTCGACCGGTTGTTCTTTTTGTTGAGACTATTTGTATACGTACAAGTTCTGAGAGAGAGGTGTGCGAGCAAGCGTGCAAGCGCACAAACATGTACGATAGGTCAGTTTATTTATATGAAATGCATTTACCACTATAACCTGGAGAGAGAGAGGGGGAAAGATGGAGATAGAGCTGGGTGGGGAGGAGATAGAATATGTGCCTGCGGAGAAAATAATCCTACTTTACAAGAAAAGGAACCAAACAATAATGTTAAATACATTTAATTAGCATTATTCATTGAAGGTGGAATAGAAATTGCACTATTTGAAAATAAATTTGACAAATGTAGCTATAAAATCCTAATTCATTAAAAAAATTTATTTAAACATTGAAGTCATGCCGTTCCTTTTTATATAATTTGCTTATATAAAACATTGCTTGGCATTGTTATGTCTTATACGTTTCACCTCAATAAGTAGTTTAATAATAAATAATGATTTATGTATTATTAAACTTTATATATATATATATATATATATATATATATATATATATATATATATATATATATATATATAGGTTATGCAATATTAGTTGCATGATACTTCCTCAGCAGAATATAAGAAACTGCGTAATTAATGAAAACCACTATGATGCGCTTAGCATAAAACAAAAACGAACAAAATTCACATAACATAAATATACATAAACATATTATCTGATCTGAGACAAAAGAAAGTATATATTTCACATGACATAAACATATCCAGTGAATGACCCCGAGATTCACTTTGTAGATTTCCTTAACGAAAAACCATATTACGTTTAAGCAATAAACGGTGTCCCGTATCCCCATAATTTTTGGAGTACTAAACTCGTATACAGCTCGAAAATACCCAAAATCAATTTCATGTGCCGTATATACTCGTTTATAAGTCTAAGTCTAGTCCAACTGCTAACAACCCAGACTGATTCGCTGGAACATCTCTACATCGCCATTTGGCTTGAAAACGCAGACTTCTCCCTTTTGACAAACAACAATGATCTTACTTTGGTAAGTTAGCGCTTTAACAAATCTACGTGGAGATGGCAGATTTCCTATAACAGTGCATACCTGGTGCATTTGTCAAAACATCGTATACACCCGGAGACCTCCGTGAACATAAGACGGCCACCAAATACAAACATTTTGTCACCGGAAACGGAACCCGAGATGGCATCGACTCCGTACTGCAGTTCACCCATGTTTTCCCACGAGTCTGTACACATATCATATTCCTCAATGCTATTGAGCACTCCCAATGTTACCATGGTGTGTCGGCAGCGCCCTTCTATCACTGGAGAGCTCTTCCTCGATCTGTATATTTTGGAAGAGAACCTTATCAGGGTCTTTGGTCTAGCCGATCCACCAGAAATTAAAATATCGTTACCATAAAGGCATGTAGCAAGATCATTACCGAGTTCAAATGGAACAAAACAACGGCTGTACCATTTCTTGTCCTGAAAACTATACCCTACAGTCTCTACGAACTCGTCGTTATTGTATAGTCTTCGTTTGCCAATCAAAACCAGCATCGATTTCAGGTAGGATGTGTTTCTGGTGAGTGTTGGCGGGGTTTGGAATGTGCGTCTCTGTTCAGGCAAAGCGTCATATCTTAATGCATCTTCGACGATTAAGTTGCAGATTTTGTCCACTGAGATCGCTCGGTTACTTTCAAGATGGTTCAGAATAAAAGAAAGATTGACTTGTTCAAACCTAAGAAGACGGGAAGTATGTTTTATTTCATGCTTTCTCCTCTCCTCGTCAAGTTTCATCCAATGCAGTACCACCTTACAAACGGTCTATTCCGATCCTAAGTTCAAGCTGTTGTCTGTTATCACCGTGATCAAATCGTCATATCCTAGATGACCTCCTCAAGTTGTCTCCTGCGTAAAACTGCCGTATCGGCAAGCTTTTAGCAGTTATGGCTCTTCTCCAAATGCTATAGTCCTACAGCATTCTCACTTCCAATAATTTCTATCATGAAAGGCACGAACAAATCTTGAACACACTTTAGCTGTAACATGGACGATACTTAAAACAATTCACCAACCGATTCATGTCAATCCCATAGTAAATGAAATTAAATATCGCACTAAACACTCTTACACTTATATCTTTTTAAGCAACATCTGTGCTGGAGTCCTTCTGCATCCCTGAAGAAAACATGACATCGAGATATTTTGATGCGGCACAGAGAACCACTTTGTAACAAAGAAATCTGCGACCTGCAACAATTTAAATAACATCACAGCGTCTGCTTTCCTCATAAGCTCCACGAGTCCATTCCGTAGCCATGATGTTAGAGCTTAACTCTCTGCCATGCTACTCGATTCCTGAAGTTGAAAGTAACAGATTTTAGTCCATTTTTTAAAAAGACAGTTGCTTCGTGTAACAGATGAAACTCAGAGGAAAAATTAAAAGAAAAGTCAAATGTATGATATTTGCTGTTCACACATGTAATTGATACTTGTATGAATTGTCGTGGAGGAAAGGGCTTGTGAAAACGCTTCCTTATTCAAAAAAGTTTACAGATCTACTCGGTCTTGTAAAAGCGCAAACTCGATACATTTTATACTTCGTACTATGCCAGTTTGGTAATAAATGTAACGATATCTCAGACGATAATATAGCGATGTAGAAGACAATGTAGCTATTGCCCTCTGCTGCTTAAGCAAGAGGAGATAGATGAAAGCAATCTGTCCATCTCTCCTCCCATGCAGACACTTACGAACACTCTAGCATCTGTATTTTCTTTCTGATTTCAGACAGGGTTTCTGGAAAGCTTTGTCTTCGACTATCACCAATCTCTGATTGCATTGTACCAAGTCACGACCCTTCACCGACTTTGCGTGGGCATTCTAAAAAAATGGTGAAATTTCTAGAAGCTCTATCTTTTAGTATACAAGTTCGATAATTAATAGACTGTAACCATTCTAGACAGGATTATCGCCCTTTGGTAACTTTGGCATGGGCTGTCTTGGCAGCTTGTGAAGGCTCTAATTCACATTTTTTTTTTATATCTAAACTGAATGTACTGTTGAGTTTCATCGCGAAATGACCTGTATCAATAACATATTTATCGGCAGCATATTTTTGGATCTGTTGTCCACGATGGACCAGCAAATGCACTGAATGACTTGCCAATACTATTAGCTACTTTGGCTAATTTTAATCAACTTCGCTGCCATACTTTTTCTTAAGAAAATTTCAACCCGGTTCAATGAAAAACAACGTTGCGACTATAATCTATAGAGAACTTACCCTCGATTGACTCCGAATATTCCAATAGCTTTCTAACGGTGTAGCAGCCACGTTAATTCATTGATTTTAATTAAAACTGAAAACCTTCGTCGTAATCTTTATTTGGTTTCATGATAGAACGATTCTGTTCGTATTTCAAGGAATAATTACTATCGGCAACTACAAAAACTATTTCTAGCGTCAGTAAAATCAATGTACAATCCCAGAATAATGGCCACTCACGTTTTCAATATTTTCAATTATTTTTATTTGATTACATATTTATTTATTTATTATTTTTATTTATTTATTTATTCATTTATTCGTAGATTTATATGGAATCTTTTATACACACTTTTGGAAAACTGTATTCACCCAAGACGGTAAGAGATTTATTAACAATTCAAAATTAACATCTTGCATTTTCCTATCTTTTGCTTGATTACATATTGTGAACACACCATAATCTGTATTTATGGCTTCCTTTACAAGATTACAATTGACTTTGTTGTTTGGATGTTGTCAATATGGAAATTGAAGATTCTCTGTTGTTGCTATTTAATGGTCGTTGTTGTTGTGATGAGTTTCCACAAATTGCGGTGAGGGTGGGTGAGGGTCTTACATGGATCTCATTTCTAGCGGAATATAATAGGGCAGAAAACAAAAGAAACGTACATTTTGGAAATGAAGACTACATTTTGACAAGGACTGTTGAATTATAGAGTATATCCAAGACATTACAAGCTTAAGACTGAATATTGTACGGACGGATCGCATCACTGTTCTAAAGCGATGGAATGCAAAGCAAAGAAAGACATCTATTAGAGATTTAATTAGACATTTTATTAGACGTTCTATTTTTGTTTTTGTTCAAATAGACATTCTATTGTACATTTTATTAGACTCTTTTGATATTCAATTAGACGTTTTATTACACATTCTATTAGACACTATGTTATATGTTCGATTATACATTCAATTAGAGACCGCTCCGGTTAGTGGTTAGAGCGTCCTCCTCGGCTGCGGGAGATCAAGGGTTTAAACCGGGCCGAGTCATACCAAAGACTTGTAAAAATGGTACTAACATCTGCCTCAGCATTAAGAGGTTAGTGTCATGACTGATCTGCCTGGAGTCAGGATAATGTGAATGGGGTGGGGTGGGGGACATCGTGCTACATGTTTGTGGCATGATGCCATAGTGCTAGACATCACTACAAACTGCCACATTGCAGAGATCATAACGATATCACTGAAAAATTGTTAATGCTACATTAAAAATCTAAAACACACAGACACACACACATTCAATCAGACATTCTATTACACGTTTTATTAGATATTCTTTTATACGTTCTATTAAAGTTGTATGAGACCATTAGAAGTTGTATGAGACCATTAGAGACCATTTTATACGTTCTATTAGAAGTTGTATGAGACCATTTTATACGTTCTATTAGAAGTTGTATGAGACCATCTGTTCTACCATCTGTTCTCTACACATTCCTTTAGACGTTCTACTTGACATTTTATTACATAGTTAGATATTAGTACCGTAGACCATACAGTATATTGAATTAGTGCATAGTTGTGCTAGATATAATACATTATGCATGTCGTTCCTAAATGTTAATTATGGAAATGGATGAAATTAAAATGCACCTGATAATGGAACATTTTAAAATGCTGCCACATATGTTGAATGATTTCGATCTCAACCTGTTGTTTACCTACCAGACGAGTATGCGAAAGCAGTTGTTTTGTTTTTTTTTTTTTTGTTTTTAATATAAAAGAAACAGAGAATTTAAAAACCGGAATGGATATATGACAAAGTTTTATACTTCATTGTACGATAACATGTTCTTTTTCGTGAAGTTGGCCCTTTTGCATTGTGTGCACTTGGGGATTATCAAGTGGCGGTGCAGCGCCACATCTCCCTTGAGCCACATATCGTATAAATATGTTAGTAGCATGCTTTGTCCTATTAAGGATTTCATCTCTGCCCATGATATCCACACTTCCGTCCATTCAGTTCGCCTATTCCCCTGTTCGACCTTCATAAGGTTATGTTTTGCTGTTTCATCTCTAATTCATTCATACGTATATCTTTTTTCTCTTTTCCACAATTAAGGTTTTTGCCTATATTTCAGTATAAGTGTTTTTATGTATTGGTATCTGTTTGATACCTCTAGTTGCTTTACCAGTGCGTTGTTTCCGTAAATTTCTGGTTTGCTTCTGAATCCATATTAACGCCTATTTGATCTGAGTCGCTGTGCCGTTTGTCTGTCTGGTTATTTTCTTCTGAGTAAATGGTCTTCGTCTGACTCGGAGTTAGTGGTCTTCATATGATTCGTTCCTTTGAGTCAGTCTGGTCCGAGTTGACTTGATTTGTTTCATTTGTGTCATTTTTCCAATGTCCTTTCTGTCTTTGATATTCTATCCACGTCTTCTCCCTCTGTTTTTCCTTCTTTTTGTAACTTGAGAATGTGATCTTATGAAGCGGTTTAGGGGTTTTCTGCTTGTCAGATACTAACGGAAGAGTTTCTCCCCCCCCCCCCCCGTGTTAATTCACCCGAATCTGACTTTTTTCTCTTTCGGTCTTTATTGACCGGAGTATATGTTAGTTATTGTATTCCTATAATATCCGCTATTCCCTCCTCTGCAGGTACTTCACCCTCCGTCGAGGTCTACCATTCCTCCTCGTCGGAGGATGAGCTGCCTGTTACAACTATCAGATTTTGAAGGACATAGTATATGGTTTGGAAAAGTAGCTTTCTCTTATTGTCCTGAGATGGATTCTCGCATGGGGAGACTTCTCTCTTTTTGGGACTTTTCCCTTTAAAATTTTCTCATTCCAGCTCTTTGTTGAAAATGTCCTCTTTCTCTTCTTCATTTGCCTCTTCTGCCCTAGAGGGGCTCGGATCTTGTGTGTTATACGTCTGTTCACCCAAGGGGAGACTTGAACTAACAAGCTTTACATTTATCAGTTGAGTAATATATACAGGATCTTTCTTATCTGGGCTTAGAGCCTGGGTGCAAAATTCTTGTAGGGAATTAGCTATCCCTAGGTCTGCATTGGTAGTATTTATTGGTTCTCTAATTTCAATGCTCTCTTGCTCATTGGGCTGATAGGAAGACATGGCATAAGGAAGTTTTCCACCATTTGTGAGTGAACTGTTTCCATTTGCTTGTTTTCCACTAGAACTTCCCCCTTTTCGCTTTCCATATTATTTACACAGTTGTTATTAACCTAATCAGCGTAGGAAGGCTTTGCAGGAGGGTTTTGGCATTTCCTTGACCCGAGGCCTTTTTGCCTGCATTTTAGACATTGCCGGTTATTCTCACAACCTCTGTACCATGTTTCAAGGAGGAACCCAGTTACATAGAAGACAGTTGGTACTTTGGCGGCGTCCGCCTTCAAAACTGTCACAACCCTTTCGCCTGATTTTATTGATTGATAGGCGTAAATGGTTGCTATTCGGCTTTGTCTTACTTGGATATGCAATTTTTTTTTCAATTTTGCTTACTATTTCAAGTGTTTATATTTCTATGCAGGTATGCCTCGATGTAACATCGTTTAAGTTTGCTAGGCCGCTGATAAGAGGCTACCATGTGCCACTACAGTGGCGGCGAATTCAAACTTTTCAATAAGCAATTGACTGTGATACTACACCCGAATATAAATGTCGTGGCAAACACTGGTTGGGAAGTGTCAGTGGAAACGACTAACGGTGTATGTGATATCAACAACAGCCCCAGGAAGCTTCTTTTCATTACAAATGTGGCAAATAAAAGCCGGTGTCTTTTGACCTCGGTGAGTTTGAGCAAATGCTTAATCCACCAATTATGTAGAATGTCAACACCTATTTCCATGCCTTATCATACCAGTTGCCCTGACTAAAAAGTCGTACGTTTCACAATTACTGGAAATCTGTGAATTAGCAATTTTTATTAGGAAACGTTTTTACAGATAAACAGATAAAAGCGTTTGAGAGAGAGAGAGAGAGAGGTTCACTGACATCTTTATTTCCTACACATTACGAAGAGTATAATCAGTCATGCAAATAAAAAGATGAAAAATGGAAATCTTTGAGGCTACTTGAGAAAAGAAACTATGAAATATTAAACAGACAATATAATTGTTAGCAAGATTATATGAACACTGTGCATCCAGCACAGAAGTAAGCAAGAACATATATGTCATTTAGGCAAATAAAAAGAGATAATTATCTATCCTACACCACGAGGATGTAATATCAGCTAGAAGAGAGAACTACAGAAGCTTACATTATATCATTAAGTATACATTTTAAATGAGTAATAGGGGTATATATCACATTGGATATCATGATGGTGGCCTGTTAAAACGTTTCCTATGTATTTTTTCCACAGGGAAGCAACAGTTGTAATACACAGAAGATGGACATTCTTAATATAATCATTGTTAATAGGAGATAGCAAGTCTCGAAACATCATTCCCAGAAGAGTATTGACAAAATCAATATCAGACAGTGTATCTAAATACATGTAAACGTGTACCCTAAATCGATCAATAATGTGACACCAAAACTTATCCCGGGTCTGGTGTAAGGAAGCTACATGCTCCCATGAAATAACAAGGACAGAAGTACACAAGACATGGCAGCGAGTACAAATGGCATCCTCCTCAGATGACAACAACTTGGAAACAAGATTGGCAACAAGTCAACATGATTCAATAGAAGCTGGAAACTTCCTAGGAACTTTCCATGACATAGATTGGATTAAACTTGCAACAAGCAATTGCTTCTGAAATCTACTGATCGATGCGTCTTGAGTCAGTCTACACTAAAAGCAGTTTCATATGAAGTACGGACTTTGTATTTAACAATACGTTTCCAGTCAGTATTTTTGAAGGGGGAAACGACCTTGAATTATTAACGATTCAATAAACCTATTTAAGTCAAATTTTTCAAGTACTCTATAAATGTCAGGAATAAAACGGGTTTGTTTTGTTTTGACACTTGGGGTTTGATTGTTGAAGAGGCGGAGTAAAAATATTGTTATTTGCAAAATAGGTTGGAGGCAATCTGCAGAGTTGCTCAAGGAAAAAAGCTTATTCGCATATATGTAGGCTTCAATAGACAAAACACCCAGTAAACTCAGTACAATGTCTTGTTTTCGTGTGAATCTAGATAGACATTGCATGTTGTTACGAATATGTAATTTAATTATTTGTGTGTTAGTTTTAATTTTTTTTTTTTATTTTTGTTTCATTGCATTTTTTTGTAATGATTATTTTCACGGGATTTGATATTTCTCCCAGTAAATTCAGTTTGTTTAGAACGCACAAGTATGACTTCAGCACTAATTTTAGCTCACCCTGGTTCATAAATTTTGTAAACATCGAGTGGAAACGATCGGCTATTAAAAAGGTCATGATCTGCTTGCGTGATAGCTCTAATTTGTAAACAGCTTTTTTTTTTATTGAATCTTATAGTAAGATTCGTTAAGGCTTACGTGTCTATCGGCTGTGCGCTTTTACTGCGTTGTTCCATCTGGGTGACCACGTGAGCCACCGTGTGATCTAAAATTGGGGTTTTAATACTCATTCTCAGAGTATATTATTCAGTCGTATCTTTACACCTTGAGGGTACAAGGTGTTTCAATTATTGATGTCAGATTGTTTTGAAGTTCATCTATTTTTTGGAATTTAATAATTTATTCTCTAGAAAACTAAACAAGTGTACTTTTTATAAAAAGTTCTGGGAGAAAGATAATCAGAGGAAATTTATTCTCGAATTCTAAACGGAAACATTATAAACTGTGATTCAATGGAGGATCTGTTGCCAAGAGAATAACGACCTCATCTGATGTCATCGCCTCCATATTGGAATTTCATCGAAATTCGAACCTGGATTCAATTAGAACTGTTTAGTGATAGGACTTATATTTTTCAATCCTAGGATTAATTTTTGGATTATATTCACAAACCGTAAGTCCTATTTCCTATTTTACATTGTTTTCTAGGGAAATAAATTATTTTGTTAAAATTTACAAAGCTTGTTGGCTTCACTCTTTTCTTTTGTTACCTTTGTACGAGCCTACACGTAACAATGTGCTTAATGCAAAAGCGATGACCTCTCTCATACGTGAGTATTTTCTGTGGGCAAGGGTTTCACTAGCTTTCACAACCACACAATGCTCGGGTTAATGCAGTAGTTTAATAATGAATGTTCGCTGTGTGAGGGTTTAAGCAATACTGATTAACTCCAATATCGATCAAGCTGAAAAGGGAACTTACTAGCTGCCTTTTGGCCTCTTTCATCCTAACATTAATTTTGCTGTATTTAGATGCCTAAATGTCTACATGAGTCTGTTTCTTGTACAGCATCAAATCCCAAGAACTTTCTTTTCTTTTGTAGTTAGATGACTTTTCATTAAAAGCAATAATATTACTTTTATTGGAACTGTATCTGAATCCTCACTTTATGGAGTACTGAAAACGTATCATCAGTAAGTGATCTAAGCTTAGCTTTGAAAGCCTCAGATGAAGCATATCATCTGATACAGTCGGACATAAACACGGATTGTCGAGGAATACAAAACCGAAGTTGCAAGTTGTTAAAATATCAAAACGTTAATTAATCAAGACAATGTAAAGCCAAGGGGATGATATTCCACCTTGCCGTGTGCCTTTTAACACCTGAAGTCAGTTAGAAATTCTTACTGAATTGAAAACTCTGTTGTACATATTTGTATATAGATTTACAATCACAATCCATACTCTGTGATTGATACCGATCTGTAACAATTTATAGAATAATCCGTCGTACCATACTGTCACAATCCATACTCTGTGATTGATACCGATCCGTAACAATTTATAGAATAATCCGTCGTACCATACTGTCACAATCCATACTCTGTGATTGAAACTGATCTGTAACAATTTATAGAATAATCCATCGTGCCATACTGTGTCAAAAGCTTTCTCGGTATCAAGGGAAGCTACGAACAATTTGCTTAGGTTTTCTTTTTCAAAACTAATTAGTGTGGTAACCATAGATGAAGTCATATTACTCCGATACTCTTCTGAAAGCCCCCCCCCCCGTAGTGAGTTAATTGAGAACCTGTTAGGTTTTAATCGGTTTGTAACAGACTTAATACATTTTCTTTTCAAACACTTTACCAATAACTGCGAGAAGCGTTATCGCCCCATAATTTCTCGGATCTCTTTTATTCTTAGTTCCTCCCTTGACAATAATAATTATCAGACCTTCTTTTAATTTGTTCAGAAGGTGCCCTAATTAAAACATAGAGTTATAGAGAGTAATCAATACTATCCTGATCGCACTGCCACCATATTTAAGGTGTTTATAGTTTATATTATCGTGCACGCTGGCATTTGCAGACAGAACATCTGAAAGAATAGGTGCAAGTTCTTCAAGCGTGGTAGGATGGAACTCCCCACTTACAGTGGTTTCTTTACACAAGTTAACAAATTCGCCAACTTTTTCATGAAACATTTATACCTGTTTTCTAAATTCGGTGGGTCGTACAAAGCCTAAAAATATGGTGCCCGCTGAACAATTATATCTGCAGGATTATGATTAATACTATTATTAGATATCATTTCAAGTGATCGTTTACCTCTTTGTCGGCGTGAATTGAAAGTCTTCCAAAATAGATTTTGGTCATCCTAGCGTACTTATCAATGTTTTCATGTTCTCCTTTTGACAGTCTGAAATATATTTTCTGTGATGTCTACGAAAAGCTGACTTGGCAACTTTATAAGAAATTAAAAATGTATGGCATTGCAATTCGATTTTCCTTGCTGTATCCATTCTTGCTTTCTTTTGATCATGGTTTTGTACAATTCCTCTAGCACGTGATTCCAGAATGGCTTTTAAAAATTTTGAATTTTGAAACAGGAAGGGTTTGCTTGCTTTCTGTAGATACAGCGTTCACAATTTTGCTATGCAGTAGGTATATTTGCTCCCTGTTATTCGGGATGAAAGATTTAACAGGTTCTGATTTACTGTCTAACGCTTCCTCATATTCTTGTCATATACGAGAGTCAACCTTTCCCCAATTGAACTTTAAACGATTGAAGTTCGATCCACTCGTGGAAGAAAGTTGAAATTCTATTGATCTAAGTATGGGTCTGTGATTCTAAAAGCTTAGCGTATCATCATCAATGATCATTACTTGTTTAACCATATCCACTTTAAACTTGTCAAGTACGATAAATTAAAGACATGCTCACACTAGAATAAGAAACACATAAATAGCGAGGACCTGAACAAAAGTCAACATTGCACAAAACGAAATTAGACTGTTACGACTGAACATGGAAAGCAGCAAATTATTTCTTGTGTCAGTTAAAGGAATACCGGGATTAGAGTTAAGTGACCCATAAGAATGACGGTACCATACTCTGCATACAAATTGTGAAGTCCATGCGGTTTATTAATGTATTCAGAGCATTATTCAGTCGAGTGCCCTTGACTTGGTAAATAAACTTGTTTATTTGTGGGCACTCCCTGCACCTATAGCTGTGATAAGCTATAGGCCTCGTCTGTGTCCCCCCACCCCCCACTGGATTTTTCAGAAACAGTTGAAGGATTGTATGTGTTTGTGTTCTACCCAGCGATATAATATGCTTTTTCCTGCCAAAAAATAGAAGAGAATTTTGAAAGAAAATTTATTTTATATAAAATTCGTTTCGGGGGTTTCTCGTACTGTTTTTGTTTTTTCCGCCAAAACTTTCAGTTGTCACTTCCTCAGATGGGTCATACCTTAGGGTTCCTGATTTAAAGGCTCCCTTTTTCTGTCCCTATTCTAATACTTGGTAAACTTAGTATATACACCGTACTTCCACCCACTGACATAAAGTCTAGTTTCCAGTGCATAGTCTTAATTTACAGTGACCTTGGCCAGAGGTCATCCTACCGTCCATGTATGTGATGTGTATGCCATAATGTACGGATGTACTGGCTGCTATAACTGTTGTTTTTGTTGTTGTTTGGGTTAGCCTTTCTTTGGCAAATTATTTTTATGGTCATATAATTTCAAATATCATTCGAAAAGAAAACAAAATTGAAACATTTTTATGATACATTTATATACATTGTTATCCTGAGACTTTATTTCCTCAATGCATACACATGTATATCTGGTAGTTTTCTTTACCAGTCAATTTTAAATCTTTCGTTTTAATTTTACAAGAAATAGACGCATATGTTTTACATGTATTAAAAATAAGAAAATGAAACGTGTGATTTGTGTGTGTGATTTAGATTTTTAACGTACTTTAAAAATTTTTCAGTCATATCGCTACGATGTCTGCAGTGTGACAGTTTATAGTGATGTCTAGCACTGGGGCATCATGCCGCAGACATGTGGCATTATGTCCCACCCAGTCACATTATCCTGACATCAGGCCGACCAGTCCTAACACTAACCTCTTAATGCTAAGCGCCAAGCGAGGCAGCTGTTAGTACCATTTTTTAAAGTCTTTGGTATGACTATGCCGGGGTTCGAACCCGCGACCTCCCGCATCCGAGGCAGACTCTTTAACCACTAGGCCACCGGCAAATAAAGCTTTGTATTTTTGTTTTGTCTGCTTTGCTGTGCGCGTCCTCCAAATGTGTCTTTTTAAGCTTAATTTCTTAATAAAAGCGCCAAAACATTTAAATATAAAGAGTAAACAAAGACGATATGATAGATCAAATATATTATTGTGAGGGATAGCAAAGTATAAATTGGGTCTCTTATGTCTCTTGCATTATTTGTCCATGTTTCCATGAAAAACGTTTACTTTAGCTCATCCATGGACGTTTATACCTCGCTTAGAGCCACGTAGTATAGCCCCCATGGGATATATGCCTTTTACTTCCTTTATTCATGGATCCCTGTCCCAAGTGTAAAAAAAAGTTTTTGTTCCTATAGTGCTTTTTATATTAAAAGGACATTAACAAGTTCAGTGGAGGAGCCTCCGTGACTGGTTAGTATTCTATTTTACTATCATCACTAGGTAGTATCTGAATCGACTATACAATCCGTAAAATATACCAAATTCGAAATACGTAGTCATGAGGCATTAAAAGGCCCATATATATTTATTCTTTTACAGAAACTGGACCACATTTACAAGAAAATATAAATATTTTCTTTCTTTTCGAATCGTGGAGTTGTAAAAGATTTCTTCGTATCATATATGAACCTTCGAAAAGAAACTCAGAAGGTTCGAAGCATATACATAACAGAGTCGGATAACTCACAAAACCATGTGATCGGTTCTCACTCTGTGTTATATGGAGGTTACTTGCCCACGCTTTACCTGCATATGCATCATTTGGATTTTCATTACATATCACTATTGCATTTACTCAAAAACTGCTTTCAATTGCTCTACTTTTTCCCCATTAATATTTAAAGTAACATGTTCTCCATGTTAATAACTGATTGCTAAGTCTAATTTTATTTCATATTCAAAAGGTTATTTATAAAGCTTAAAAACTACAGTATTCTTAACTAAGGAAGTACTTCAATGAGCATATGTGATTTTACGTTATGGAAAGCACATTTTAATACAGTTGTACGAAGAAGTTTGTTTAGTTTAAATTACAATGAAGATATTTATTAGACTGACGTTAGAAAGTTATGAAAATTAACAAAGTAAAGGACGTATTTGGCACTATTTTTATTTGCTTTGAAAATACATACATGTCATTCGAGATGAGCAGCGTAGAAATTATGTTCCGCATTTTTTTGTAAATGCCCCGTTAGCAGAGACACTTACTTAGCGTCGATGGTGCAGTATGTGTATCCAAGGAAAATCGTTTGCAATGATGATACCGTGCCCAGTTCCGATTCCTTTTTCACGAATACATTGGCGTAAATAAAGCAAAATGCACGCTGTAAAATGAAACTAACAATAATTTGCTTCAAATACATTAATCTTATGGACATCTTAGCTTAGACATGGGTTGTTAGTGTCTTAAGTTAGACATGGACTCTATACTGTCTTAAGTTAGACATGGGTGGGTTGGCAGTGAACGGATCTGCGCAAATTTTCATTATTTGTGTTAAAATCGGCAACAATTATCAGAGTTTATAGGACACGTTTGCTCGCTTTATTTTGTTGTTGTTGTTGTGGGGCTTAACGCCATTTTTCAGCACACGATAGGCTATACATGGCGGTCAGTATTAATGGTGGAGGAAGAAACCGGGAAATCCCCGGAAAGAACCACCGACCCACGAGAAGCTACTGGCAAGCTTTCTCACATATCCACATTAGCCGAATGCTCGCTTTAAATGAAAACTAGGAAATGACAACGGTTCCCGGGGATATTTCCCTTTGTAACGTTGTAGCGTTTTGATGTCCATGACGTTAATCATGTTCAACGTAATGTTTAGAGTTACTGGTCTTTCCATCACTCTAGAAACCGTCTGAGCTGTAAGGCTTTCTGTCAAATTTGGTCCAAATCTCTTGAGCGATTTTTGAGATGAAGCCCCTTTCAATGTTTGTGTTTTCTTTCTTAACGTCAGCGATATTCCATGGCGGGTCATTTATAAAAAAAAAAAAAAATTTAAAGGTCTCTATGCCAGAAATGCTTTCTCTCAAGTTTGGTCAAATTCTACTCAGCGGTTTTGACGAAGAAGTCGTTGAAACGATTTATACTGTTTTAAGTAACGCTGACTTTTCTATATATTTTTAACAATCAATATCTATTGCGGAGACTCCATATATATGCACGCTATGATACTTTCCGTCAAATCTGATAACATTTTGAGAAAAAAATTAAAGTATTTTTAATACGGCCGACATTTTTAACCGAGAATCAGCTTCATTCATACTGCTGGGATAATCTGTACCAAACTTGATCCAAATTATTGCTGTGGATTTGTAGAAGTTTAAAAATATAAATTGGTGAAGAGTACGACAGATCCAAGTTTATACAATAAACTCATTAAGTGAAATTTCGTTTGGACCAAGAACTTGTTTCTGTACGTGAAAAAAAGAATACCAGAGCACGAGATGTCAAAGGCAGATAATTCGATAAATACATTACTTGAAAAAGAAACTGTTGATACATTCAAACATTATCACCAACATTCACAAGGTCCGTATGTTATGTGTTGTGATTTTTTAAGGTTCTATATACAATCAAAAGGTTCCTGGGCATTGCAAAACACCTAAACATATACCATTAATGTTTTTGGCTGTAGCTTGTCAACTATAGTTATATAGTTTACAGAGGTACTGATTACATTCAGGTATTTAATAACTGTTCTAGTAGAATCGAAAAACTGGTGTTCGGTGAATTAAGGCCGAAAAATGCAAAATCTATGATGTACTCAATGGATGAAGAAACACATTACATCGCTACTAATCCATGATACATTTGAGAGAAAAATATTTAAAGACAGTGAGAGGCCATAATTACTTATCAGGGAAGTACTAAAGAACTTCTGATAACGAATGCAGATTTGAATGGACAAAATATATTTCATACAGCAAGATTTCATAGATGATGAACTTTTGAGAAATCATAAGTTCATGAAAAGAACGATTCATTTGTGGGTCGTGTTTGCAGTGCTGGATTACCAAATAGCAGAGTATGCACCGGCCTAGGGGCCCCGCGACAACGGATCAATAATATTGACTTGATTTGATATTGACGTATTAGGAGATAATTTGCGAGGGGGACCCCGAGCTTTCGACTGCCTAGGGGCCGCCACAGTCTTTAATCCTGCACTGCGTGTTTGGTTTCTGGACCAATCTCCAAATCAGTTGCATAAGGATTTAATGTTCAAGTTTGGTCAGTTTTTGTCAAAGTAAAGTTTGCTATTAAATACCATTATCAGTGGCCTTTTAAACACATCCAATTAGTCGATAGGTTGAGTAAACGTAAAATATTAGTTTAATTAGGATTCAAAATAGCGATCGCCTACTCCACGAGGAAAATGCAGCCGAGTGTCAGCAAAGACTAGTAGAGTTACCGTTCTTAGGTTGATGTCATTGGCGCCATTCTTCATTTACTTTATCTCAACCGCTAATACTGTCTCATAATCTCAACACAATATTTCTATCAAAAACAGTTATCTATGGTTTTTATTCTCAATGATTACGATTTAAAGCTACAGCCAAAACCTCTATCAATAATACTAGCCATGGGCGCCCGCAGGATATTTTTGCTGAGGTCAGGAATTTTTTTTTGGGGGGGGGGAGAAGGGTCATTCAGTCACGGCTGGGAGAGTTAGTATAGTAATCAGTCTGAATCTAAAGCTAATATTTACTAAGAGTTTTGAACAGACTCTTGTGACATATCTTCAGCTTCATTTGCATGATTAAACTTGTCGGAATATATATATATATATATATATATATATATATATATATATATATATATATATATATATATATATATATATATATATTTGCAGCATGATTTCGTGGGGTCACGTGACCCCTTGACCTATGCTGCGAGCGCCCATGCTAACAGCATTATTAATACAAATATCATCAGCATTAGCAACAGCAGCAGCACCACCACCACCAAGCATCAACAATACTGCGACTTCTGCTATTAATTTTCCTAACACTGCTACTGCTGCTACTACTACTACTAATACCAATAATAATAATAATAATAATAATAATAATAATAATAATAATAATAGCCCATGCTTAATTGGAGAATATCGAAGCCTTTTGATCAAGTTCACAGTAATCGCAAAAGCGAAGTAGGGACGTATCCTTTTATGGGAGTTCATCAAAGCACAAAACGTTTTAAGACTAGAATGTTCGTGAAACATTGCTTTCTGTCTGTCTCCTTCTAGTTAGATATATCTAGGTATCGTATTTCCTTTGGCAGCGTACATGTAGCTCAATTTCATGTGTGAGTTCACATTTATCATATCATCTACGTTAACATCCACATAATCTGATTAAAATCAAATCTCCACTGTCCCAGGTGAAGATCTGGCAGCGATCGCTTAGTGGTCATGTTCATGTGACCTTCGAATTAGCCAATGGAAATGCAGCTTTCAAACATCTGAAAGTGAATTAAATCGTTGGGAACACGTTGATGCGTCTCAGCTACACGCGACCATTAACCAATTTTGATTTACTCGCCATGGTAAAATCAGTCAAATATTTTCGTGTTGTGTTTGTGCGAAATGAACTTGCATTGGTGGTGCTACGCAAACGTGAACCGAGACTGCTAACCTTGATTTGACAACTGGGCCTGACATTCATTAGATTGCACATGTGGTGACACCCAGTCATTTGTTATATTTCGACTCACATGAGCTTCCACCACCACTTGAAGTTGTTGATTATTTAACCTAAGTTAGACAAGGTCATCTACTATTATCGTATTCGACTATACAGATGCAAACTCGGTTGAACGGGCCAATTTGTGGTCATCTTGTTCAAGCGCTGCGTGAACTTGAGCGCTCACAAACCCCGCAAATACTTGCTGATTTTACAGTAAAGTATGCTTACTATTATACAAAATGACTATTAATGTTTATGGATGTTACTCAGCCAGATACAGCGTTGATGTGGATTTAAGTAGGTTTGCCACCAAAGCGGAATTGTCTGACTTTACCAGTCGGGTTATTGTTGGTGTTGTCCGTGGAAAGCTTGTGATTTTTCATGACTGAGCAGGAAAGTTACAGACGATTAACCTTGACATTCAAAATGTTGTTGCGAAGTTGCGAGACTCTGCTGCAAAAAACCTGGCTACAATCCGTTAAAAAATATGGAAAAATGAGACGCTCTCATGCCGATTGCGTTTATTAATGTCCGACATTGTTAATCATCGGATGAAACAAAATGTGGATGAACAGATCGCCGATGTGTCTCAACACAACGTGTGGTAACTTCATATAGTCTAATAAGAACACTAATCAAAGAATGAGTAGAAAAATCTAACACGTTAATCTTTGCAAATGGTTGACTTGCGTTCAGTTCTCTTGCAAATGCTTTTGATAGACCTAAACGCCATATCTTGATGGTGCGCGAGTCTCGATTATGCTTGTTTATCATAACCAAAAATAATAGAAGGTGGGGACAAAAAGCAATGTTAATAAATGATCAGCAGTATCTTGGTACTATGCCACAATGTCACGTAATAAAAAAGACAACATTACTATGGATTCTGAACGCGGTGACAGAGATACTGAATGTTGAGGGAATGTTGGATCGGCTGACCAGTGATGCTAACATTGATAACGATTTTGTTCCACTTGTCGATGAATATCTGCTTCAAAACAATGTTAACAGACCCTAGTATACACTCAAATATAATTTCTAAAGGCCATATAGGGAGTATTGGAACCACCTTGATGTACTATTTCTAATAAGAAGAGATCTTGGAATAACGCCTTAACGTATGAAAACTATAAATATGTTACACCAATATTCAGTCAACTTAGACAAAAAGGGCTTGACTGTTAGTCAACAAGGATGCATTTGTCCCTGTAACAGTTCTTGGGAGAAAATAATAACGGTAGTTTCGGGCTTTATTTAATTGTGTATTTGGTTTTATAGAGAAAAGGGTACTAGGACCACGGAACACACAATCGCTGGAATTTTAATATTCCCCAAGTAGACGTTTTCTTTGATTGTATGACATTTGTCTTAGAAAACTTATACCGCGCAGTCACATTATTAATATAAGAGCGTTGACAGATCCTCTATGTTACCAAGGCGGAAAAAAAAAATCGAAGCGGAATAACAACTGTAATATGATATAGCAAGGAAACCACGTTGACCATGAAGTACAAACGCATATGCGTAGTCGTAAATGCTATCTGCAGGCCCGCCGTGGTAACAACTGTTGGTCTTGGTGTGGCAGGAATAATTTCAGCAACATGTATCATAGGTTCACCAAAATGAATACTTGTTGAGGTTATATCGATAATAGCCGTAGTCTGTGGTGTTGCTAGCAAAATAATTTCGATATGATTACATTCACAAAAACGTATTATTCAGAACTGCCATCGACAGCATAAAGTACTCCCAATACGATAACTAAATTGTTACCGGGTAGATATCGTAGAAAGTACTCTCAATACGATTAATAAATTGTACTGTGTAAATATCGTAGAAAGTACTGTCAACACTATTACTAAATTTTACTCGGTAAATATTGTAGATACAATAATTGGAATGGTCGAGTTTGAGATTATGTTGGCTGAAACGGAAAATCACCGACAACTCCTAGCACAAATAAGATAACGGGGAGTAATGGATTTACAGACAGCGAATATCGTGCAATATATAAATGCCCAAAACTGTGTCACTGTATATGTCACGTGACAATATTGAGTCTACCATAATAATGTCATAATGGTTGTATTTTGGTTACATCATTGTATACCCTATGACTCTATCTCTTATATGATCGCATATTACTAACTATCACAGATTGGAATCAGCGGGGTTTAATAGTATATGCACGTGATTCATTATGGTATAATACCTATATAATAACTAAACCCGATCCAAAACTTCTATTATCATATTACTGCTAATCGGACGACTTAAATTAGGGTAGTACTAGTAGACCAAGGCCTGTTACTTTATGATAGCGTCTCTACCATAAATGTAATAGGAGATAGGCGTTGCCACCGTCGATATCAAACCAGATACATACTCGTTTTATTCAATGACATGTACCACAACACTAAACGATCCGGGCACGCTTGATAGGTTAGCAAATTATATCATAATATCTTATAGAGCTAATCTGCTACCTTACGTAGATACAACCCTTATTGCGGAAACTCCAAATATTTGCACGCTATGATACTTTCCGTCAAATTTGATAACAATTTTCGAAGAAAAAAATTAAAATCTGGTGCAATGCTCGGGACCAGAATTGTGTCCATTGTGAAGTATGTTCAATAAAATCGGAAAAGATCATCACAGCTACAGATACGTCTGCTCACTATGGATGACACACAACATGACAACGGTAACGAGAACATCGCCTTTTGCAACGTCATGACGTTGGATGTTTATGACGTTAGTCTTGTTCATATTAACGTAATCTTTAGAGTTACTATTCTTTCCATTCTATCACACTTGGGAAGACAGTTAATACAATAATCCGTAGTTTTTATTCTTAATGATGATGTTTAGAGTCACCGTTCTTTGTATTACTCGACTTTAATACAGTTTTCCGAGTTATATTACGAACGACCTTAGCAAACGCAGGGCTCGATTTGGATAATTTTGGCGGGTCCCCTGGATTTACGCATGTGGGCCTCTGTGAGCACGGTCTTTTGAAATAAACTTGCAAACAAGTTTTATATCATATTAACTTCCATGTTTCTTCCATCGCTTTATAATTACTTTCTCTTCATAGGTATATTTTAAAAAATTGCTAACGCATGGGGCCCCTGAGAGCATGGGGCCTGGTTGGGCCAAATTGGTCCAATCGCCCTAAGGCCGGCCCTGGTGTATATTCTAATTGTGCTAATATGATTGCTTTAATTTTGTCTTTGCTACATGTTAACATAAATATACCAAAATAGGTCCACAGAACAATAGAATTCTCCATAACGTTTGTGATAATGGAACTCAGAAGCGGAGTGCCAAACATGTAACACAGTCATTCTTTCACGCATGCGTACATTCATTCGTATTATATGCATATGTGTAAATGTACTTGGCTGTATGCAAATGAACTGTGTGACCGGTGAAAGCAAGATGCTGACTGTCACTCGGTGTTATTCTTTGTGTAATGGGTTTTGTATGCTTTAGTAATCTTTTCTGTGTTTCTTAAAGGTTGCACGTACAGTTAGTATGCTAATCTGTTTAATTGTTTAAAGACAAGTATTGGTTCCTTTATTCAGGTTATTCTCTTGCTGTATTCTATTCTTATTTTAAGCTTGACATTTTCCAGTCGTCTTTTCAGGACGATTCGATGACTGAATGTTACTATTGTATATAGACCATATTTAAGAGAGAGAGAGAGAGAGAGAGAGAGAGAGAGAGAGATTGCACATAATCTCTACTGATTTATGCTCACTTCATAACTAGTCAAATGATTTACCTTTGATTGTTGTTGTTGTTGTTGTTGTTGTGGGGCTTAACGCCATTTTTCAGCACACGATAGGTTATACATGGCGGCCAGTATTAATGGTGGAGGAAGAAACCGGGAAATCCGAGGAAAGAACCACCGACCCACGAGAAACTACTGGCAAGCTTTCTCACATATCCACTACCTTTGACTGTCATTTTCATTCATTTATTTTATATATATTTATTGATTGCTCTTGCAATTGATTGTAATTATTTAGCTCTATGTACGAGTGAAACTTTATGGATTGGTGCAACTTATTTTTTCTTTCCTTTCTTCATCATTTTGTCTCCCTCAGTATAATCTCCTAAAGAAATCTGTCTTCACGTATTGTCTTACTCTATGTCGGAATCTCTTTCCAGCATCTACAATTATTTATGAGGACCAAAAGGGGAATATACCTTAGACGTATATCTATCTTGTTCTTGATGATGATGATGATGATGATGATGATGATGATGATGAAGACGTAGAAGGTGAAAATGACTATGGCTATGATACTAATGATTTTCTTCTTCTTTTTGTTGTTGTTGTATTATTATAGTTTATTATTATTATTATTATTATTATTATTAGTATTTACTGAACATTTATCAAATGCTTTAAATTGCATCAGAAAGTATTTCAGAGAGTATTTCAGAGAGGGTGAACGAAGAAAAAATTATTATAAGCAGTTTTAACACAGTTATTCCCCTTGTACTTTTGCCGACATCGCATGTTAACCACTATAGCGGAAGTTATTGTGGTGGCGGAGTGTGTGTGTGTGTGTGTGTGTGTGTGTGATTTGAATTTTAACGTATCTTTAACAGCCTTCCAGTCATATCGTTACGATGTCTGCAGTGTGGCAGTTTATAGTGATGTCTAAATCAGTTCATTTATCCTCCGACAGTATTTGTTTTGATCTGGTGAGGTTAAATGTTTCTTGCACACCATATTAATATATTTATTTCAGTTCAACAGTAATAGAAAATCACAGAATAATAATAATAATAATAATAATAATAATAATAACAAAAATAACAAATAATAACAATAATAATAAGAGATTTAAGGCCATTTCTCAGAGCACGATAGGCTGTGCATGGCGACCAGCATAAATGGTGGAGGGAAAAATCGGGAAAAGCCCCGAAAGGACCACCGATCAACGGGAAGCTACTGGTAAGATTCGTCACATACCCACATTGGCAGAGCACGACGCTCGAACCGGAGCAGACAGGGGCGAGTTATCAGAGACTGGTAAAGGTGTGCGCTTTGGAACACTCAGCCACTCAGGTCCCAGATAATAATAATAATAATAATAATGGTAAGTGCAAGTATGATCTCGAAGCCACTGAGTGTTTCTCAAGGTTTAATACATAAGTTATTGGTTATGTTCTACACCTATCATGTGTTCCCAAAGGCTTTGTATATAAGTCATTGCTTATTATTTTTTATAGCCATTGAATAATTATTTTATAGCCATTGAGTGTTTCTTTAGGGTCCTTGTTTGAAGTTTACCCACATGTATTTAATTATATGTTAGCCAATATATGTTAGCGAATATTTCTAAGTCTATCATTAAACAATAATTCTAATATCAAATATGAACACACAAGCAAGATATTTGTAAATGTTTATGTGAACTTCTAACATAATAAACTCTAAGTTAAATTAAGCATGGTTGTCCAAATGCACACTAGCACTGTAATGTCAAAGCAATGAGTTGTTATTTAGAAATGATGCACCTGATATTCATGTCCTGATTTTTGTTACTGCTATATAATTTTGTGATTGTTAATAAATCAGATGAAACTTAAATTTGAGTCTGCTTTTAATACCTAGTGCCCATCTTGCAGTAAAGATTGCCACTTCATACCTAGTCCCCATCTTGCAATAAAGATTGCCACTTCATACCTAGTCCCCATCTTGCAGTAAAGATTGCCACTTCACACCTAGTCCCCATCTTGCAGTAAAGATTGCCACTTCATCAGAAAATCACAGAGACCTCTTGGAGTTATGTCTTAAGTTTAACTGGGCCTTTATTGTAAAGATTGGTTATTGGCCACAAATATCATATTGAGTCATTGAATGCTTACCAAGTTAACAGCCAGCGCTATCTCGTAACAATATTTTAAAGAAATTCGTATCCCGGTGGTATGACCCCCAATTTTCTGTTATGACTCTATTGTCTTAAAATAAATAGAAGAAAAGAGCGAAAACAAATAATTTTAGTAAACTGCAAGAAATAATTTATTTCCCGAGAACACAAAGTCAAAATTTTAAAAGAACCTACAGTATTGTGAATTAAATCAGAAGCAGTCCTAAAATTTCTATCACAAGTCCAAACGTTTAAAGTATTCAGAGTGAAGTCTAGTGGACTTCAGAATGAATTCCAATCTTGAATGTGCTGGTGTACGAATAACCTGGACTGGTCTGATGTGCTAACAATCTTGATGAATCACAATGATATAAACCAGAATGTTCTTAAATGAATTCACAATAATCCCCAAATATTGATTTAATCGAAAAGTATAAATGACCACTTTGTAATTCCAATGAATAATGTAAATAAAAAATCCTCTCAAATTTTAACTTAACACGACTAAAGGAACACCACTGCAGACGTTAAGATAAGTAATAAGCAATTCTGATGTAAACAACCTGAATATAACAATTTAAAACACAACAAGGCTATGTAATATAGTTTAGAAAAATTACTCTTACAATCTAATCATGGATATAAATCGAACACAATATTGATATACACAACACTTAATCTACAGTTAGTCTCTGATACACATGGTCTAAATCTTTGGCCTATCTCTGACAACATTCTCTTAATTAACAGCATACCTCTGACGCACATTCTCTTAATCCAGCTCCTGTCTCTGACACATTCTGTTAATCCACAGCCTATCTCTGGCATAACTTCTCTTAATCTACCGCCTATCTCTGATACACAATCTCTTATCTACGGCCAATCTCTGACATGCGTTTTCTTAATCCACGGCCTAGTTGAGAAATAAATTCTCTTAGTCATCAGTCCATCTCTGACCCGCCTTCTCTTAATCTATGGCTTGTCTCTGACACATGCTTGTAATCTACGGCCTGTTTCTGACATGCATTCTCTTCATCTACGGTGTGTCTCAGACATATATTCTATTAATCAAAGATTTATCTCAAACACGCATTCTCTTTTTCTACGGTCTGTCTCTGACACATCTCTTAATCTAAAGTATATCTCAGACATACACTTTCTTAATCAATGGCCTGGTCGTAGTTACGTTCTATTAAGAATACGAGGTCTACTTTGCTGCCAATTCATATGACGACAGATCTGGGTCTCTGGTATTTCCGCGTGGACGCATGTTAAAAGCGGGAAAATGTGGTAATCATTTAATCCTGGCTAAAAGATAATGGAATATGTTATCACATAGTTTTATAAATATACACATATTAAACGTTTCAAATAAGAAATATTCATGAAATTATTTAATTAGGTCGTGATAAATTAAGATATGCACCTATACATGCATATATACCTATACAAAAGTTATGCTCTGACCTACATACACAGCCCCTATTACGATACGTTAGTATATCTATAACATTTTTCATTCTCAGTATTGTAAGTAGATATTGAAACGAACTTAATAAAACATACCCAATTCTTTCCTGGCAGACTGGTGCAATATTCGGTAAGAGAAATGTATCCATTTGTTAAACATGTTCAATATAATCGGCAAAAATTTATCAGAACTTAAAAGATGCGACTGTTCGCTGTTGTAAAAAATTACAACGGTAACCTTGTATTCACCTTTAGCTACGTCGTGACGTTTGATGTTTGTGACGTTAATTATTCCAGTCGTAACGTATTGTTTAGTGTTATTGTTGTTATCACTCGTACATGGGAATACATTTGAGATAATTAACCGTAGTATTTTATTCTTGATGATGATCTTTAGAGCGACTATTCTTTGTGTCACTCAGACTTGATCAGCTATGTCTGGTTTTCATTCTTAATGATTATGATATAAAAAAGAAATTTCTTTTTCTTTTCAACCGAGATACCTTCACCCGTTTATAATATCCTCACACTACCGCTAGTAAGCCGACTTTGTTTGGTACCTCAAGGCAACAATCAGGGTGGGGCTAGAAAACAAACGGGATTGTGGGAATACTTTTTATATAGTACTTGCACATTCAGAGGTTTGTAACGGGTGCACCCTATGATACTGTATGAACATTGCTGCAGTTATCTGATTTGACTACACCTTCGTGTAGTATCGTGCATCCTTAGCACCTTCTATCTTCGACCACTAAATACGGTATACTTTGGTGTGGCAAACTTGGCGACCTTCACTTGTGTATCTCCTGTCTGCACCTTCTGCCACGGTCATCGCCAGTGTTTAGGCGGTGCACCTTTTATATTATTTATGATGCAGATGATAAATTCATATCCCATTCTCTGGACAAAACTCTTTCTATTTAAAGTTATAAGAAATATAGCATCGTTTACATCGGCCTTAAAATACTAAGATTCAAATTCCTCCACTTCATAAACTATTCAATTCTTCCTTTGCAATTTTCTTTGCGTTTATGTTGCTATTTTGAATTGCTTTTTCAAATATTCAGTTAGAAATATGAATCATATGTATGTGTATTAGCAACTGAGAGCCGCCATAATAAATTTATTTTTATGTTGATAGTTTCAGTTCTCGCTGTCTCTTCTCGTATTACAACTTTGTAATACAACAATCCCAGATATTACTGTCACTCTGTTAAAACCAATTTATACAATAAGCTGTATCAAAAGTATGACATAGTTAGACTTTTGTATGCATCCTTTGCACATTTACTCAAGTTGCAAAATTATAAAAAATACAGACATAAATCGAATAATCAGTAATCATCTAGAATCACGGGAATAGTTCATTGGTAGAGGAAGAATCTAAGGAAGAGGACGACTTTAATATTTGAAATTCTTGCTAAAAATTAAGATAATTACAGTTACTTTGGTGTTAATAGATAAGGGAGGCAACCTATGCCAAGACTATTTCTAATATAAGATAGAGTTGTATCTCTTGAATGGCTTCCTACGCGATTACAACTTCAAGTCGGTTTGGTATCTGGAGAAAAGTAATGGTCGCCCGAACGCACATATGTTCATCAGTTTAAAAAAGATTCATATTTAAAGAGAAATATATGCACCGGTTACTATCGATATAGCTTCGATATAAATACTGATTGGTGTAGCTAAAGTGGTTGTTGTGGCCGCGATTCCAGTCACACCAAGACCAACAGTTGCTGCCGCAGCAAAGATCACAAATAACATCTACGACCAAATACTCGCATTTGTATTTTATGGTCAGCGCGGTTCTTTGGGTGATTATTAATACAAACGCGTATTTTATTTGAACGACGGGCATACCTTGTCAGGTCTCATCATCACGCTCAGACGTAATACACACACGCACTTCTAACCAATTATTCTTTTTACTAGTACGATTGACATGAAGTTATCAAAAACCTCTACGTCGGGAATACTTGAAACTGCGGTGATTGTGCGTCCTGGTAGTCGTTACCCGAACAAGTGCATTCTTGTTCAATATCAGTCGAGACCTTTCTTTTCTCATTTGATTCGATGTTGTTTTAAGATGATATTATATATATATATATATATATATATATATATATATATATATATATATATATATATATATATATATACATGCGATATAACACCCCGTCGGTAAATTCTGCAACCACATCACCACGGTCAGATTCCATTGCTTATATAATGATGATAAACTCTAATCTTAAACACAATGATGTTTAAGTACTCGTCAGAATCAATGTTGAGTGCCTCGAATTCTGAATTTCATACTACTAGGGTTGATGTTGGCGACCCCTCAAAATAGCATGGCGATCCATTGGGTAAGAACCACTGACATGAGGTATAAACATAACAAGGAAGTTATTAGCTAGTACTAAAGCATTTGTACTGAAACCAGATCAAGAAATAAGTTAATAACATATTTCCAAGAAACTGCAGCCATGAAAACTCAAATACTTTGTGCATACATAAAATACATGATGAATTAAAGGCGACAGTTACTTATCCAAATTACGGTTATATCAACCAATACTGTTAATTATTACCAGTTCCTTCCGTGATTACGAAAATACAAATTTTACATTACCAGGCATGTTGCTTCGTCATAAGAGTAATCAAAACACTATACATATTTCTAAGACATTATCACTCAGAGAAAAAAGGAAACAAGCAATGCACTCCACTTTACTAAAATATATTTGACAATAATTCTATCATCGGTGTTCTATGTACATTTTCTAAAATAAAGTTCCAGATTATGTGATTAGAACAGGCTTGTCCAACCCATAGGTCGCATGCGGCCCGCGGACACAGTATTTTCGAAAATGTGGATTTTAATTAATATGCATAATTATTTATAAGAAGCTGTTCTTGCTCATGAGGCCCGCAACTTTAAGCATTTTATCTCTTTTGACACCAAGCAAAAAAAAAAAAAAAAACGGTTTGACTCACCTGTATTAGTGTGCAGTGGATTGTCGCCCGTTGCTTGAGACGACATTCCCAAGGGTACTTGACACCAGAGGCAAATCATCCTTGATGGTTTATACTAGAAACACGTACAGACGTTTTGCTAAGTATTGATCTCTCATAAATTTTGAATTAATCGTATCACAGGAATATCTGACTATAATTTTACGTCTGTTCATTTCATAGAGAGTGTAAAGGGCATTCATTTTGAATCAGGTAAAGGGCTAATTTATTAACAGATACGTACGTCAAAGTAAAGTGAAAACTTCTATCAAAGATTTACAACTTAGTCTGATTAATATTAGAAATACACATGTTACCTAATTTGCTCTGATACTGTTCTTGTATTTCAGTTGCAAAAAAATCAAAAAGTCAAAAATGTATTAAAAAAAACATGGACAACTAGATGTGGATCTGGTGTTATACAAGCATAAAGCTATACTTATTTTATAGTTGAGAAAGAGAGACATACAGAGAGAGAGAGAGAGAGAGAGAGAGAGAGAGAGCTCTTCACTTTAATGAGAAATAGAATTTTAAAAAAGAGCATGGAATGGATTTATTGAATAATATCTATCAAAAGATGCGATTAAAGCATATGCAAATTGAATTCTTCCCGTGATAAAATTTACAATCCATTTGTTAGAATCAATATGGTCATCTTGGTGTTAACCAGATGATAGTCTCTCTTTAACACAAGGAATAAAAGTTTACTACAATTTTGTTTTAAATGACAATGATAATCAATAATATACACACAGTAGACGTTGTTTCCCATTTCCTATTTGTGATAAATTGTCACATGACTATCTTTGACACTCTACGCCAGGCTATCTGTTTGAGCATTGAAAGGACAAAAGCGGTGAAGAATTGGTAGATACTTAATATTATCAGTCACGTGTTCATTGCAAAAGCGAAGAAACAAACAAACTTGCAATCAGACAGTAAGACAAGGGTTTGTATAATGAAGAATCTAAATTCATGTATCGGTTATTATTCAACAGACCACTCCGGTGGCCTAAGTGGTTAGACCTTCCGCCTCGGATGCGGCAGTTCGCAGGTTCGAACCATAGCCGAGTCATAACAAAAGCTAATAAAAATGGTACTAACAGCTGCCTCGCTTGGCGCTCAGCATTAAAAGGCTAGTATTAGGACTGGTCGGCTTGGTGTCAGGATAATGTGACTGGCTGGGACATCATGTTACATGCAAGATGCTCCAATGCTTGACATCACTATAAACTGTCACACTGCAGACATCGTAGCGATATGACTAAAAACTTGTTAAAGCTACCCTAAACATCCAAATCGTACACACATACTATTTTCAACATATGTATCACGTGCCATCTTATGCCTGTATCATTTCAGTTAAGGTGTAACATTTCGAGATAATCAAAGGCGTTTCTATCAATGTTTTTCCACCAGATATTGATTTCGTTAGATTCTTCGCAAAAGTCATTCCTTATCCACCCACCAAAGTCTTTATAAACCTGGGCTGGTAGGTCCTTTTCGTGCAGAGCACGGCAAATGGTGCACGAGATGCAGTTTGGTGTATACTTTGTTTCGTGTTGCATGTCGACATAATTATTATAAAATGTATACATATACTCATTCTTCCAGTTAAAATAACTGTTATACAATGTTTCATTGCTATTCACACGTTTGATGTACTCTCCAAATGACGCGATGTCAGGAAAATCATAAGCATTTATGTAAGAGTTAGGAATCACTATTTTAGGATCGACATGCCTCCAGTTCACAACCGGTATCTGCTCTCGCTTCAGTGCGAGCCAGTACTTTTCGGTGACATAGTCCCTACAAAAGCTGTTTTCAAACGCAAGATAAAACCTGTATTCTTTCGTGACATCACCACACTCTTCTTCTAGGGGATCCTCGCTATCGTATCCGCACAACTTACCGTAACACTTTCCTAACAAATCAACATCTAAGTATTTTTTAACCTCTTTTACGAGCTTGTATCTCCTTGCATAATCCTGGCAATTGCTGATCCTCACCACAGCAGTTCTTTCTTTCTTTCTAAAATAGTTCACGGTCTTTTGCGTCTTGTCCATCGGTATTAGTTTGTGTATTCTGCCATAAGGCTGAAAAACAGTTGAATCCGCCCTGTACGTCATTGTCCAGTTCAAAAGTCCATTTAAGACTTCAAAATTTCCCCAGAGATTCCCAAGTGGCTCCATATTGACCATCACCCATACCTGTCTAGGAGGGTGATATTTAGGAAAAGGAACTATTTTTGTGGTGTTCAAGATCCAGTTTTCTGTCCAAGTGTCATACATATGGAACATCACTGCATCACTTGTTTCTAGCTCCTTCCGGTCGCCAGTAAATTGACATTCATACCCACACAAAGAGCTACATGCTTGCTGCTGTTTAACATACTCATCTGGGTGAATTCCGAAGAAATTGGTCCAGTATAGAATTTTCTGGATTTTCTTGACTCCATGATTCCCCTTGCCCTCAAAGAAAGCTCTTGGGGAAGAGTCAGCGATCCATCTCTCCATAAATTGCCCGTGATCGTCAAGAGGTAATCGAGGTGCTGGTCGGCTTGGGTAAAACGTGTGAAGAAACCAGTGTATTGGAACAAGAAGAACAGCTAATAAAAGAAAGCAGACTTTGTAATGCTTCACTGAATATCTGTGTAGCTTCATTATTATTAAGGCAGGTTCCAGCATCAATTCCTCATCCCTAATATGATTGTATGTCTATAACCCGCTGTATTATTAAGGCTGATACACGTGTCAATCATGCGCTTGTTTGACTCATAACCCAGTTGGTTCTATACAATTCATAAAATATTAGGCACAATGACGAATTTGAAAACAATTATCATTGTTCCATAAACAGTCTTGATTGTCGTATCTATCCAAGCTGCCCTAGGTAAGACCAAATGTTGTAAAATCTGATGATAGAAAATATAGACGTTTAATGTTAATTGCTTTGTGTTGTACTTGTTGAGTATAAAATTCAGAAGAGAGACACGCTGACGGAGGTACTGTCCTTTTTTGACCAGTATAGATTTGCTTGGCTATTATCCCATTTTAACAACAGACAGTTAACCGTTGTAAAGGTGAATAGTTTAAAAGCACGAAGTGGTAGTTTTGTTCAAATTAACCCACGTGCAATTAGGTCGATACAGAGACCCATTATCTTATTATCAATACTCACCGTGTTAGGTCTCATTTTAATTTATTGGCCATGTCAAGAAGTCAATCACAAAGCCTTCATGAAAAACGGTGGCAGTTGTGGTTTGGTAAGGATTATCATTTGAAATTAACGATATGCTTGCATACTTAAACTTAAGTAACTGAAGCCTATGTTCCCTGCTCAGACGTAAATACTTAACATTACTCGAAGTACTCAGGCCTGATGTGATACATTCGACACATTCTCGTATCTAAGAAGTGTTTGTCCAACATGTTGCAGGGAAATTTGTTTTGACAGGTTATCAAATAAATTACATCAGTTGATATGCAGTCAGTGTTATAACGTCGAGTAAAAACTGATTTGTCTGCATATATGTATTGTAATGGTTTTGTATATATTTTGTATATATTTTAATGGTTTTGACCGTATGGTATTTTTTTTTTTCTCCGATACCTTCCTAATATAACAACACCAATAACTACTGAATCTTGCCTTGTTAAATACACCGTATGTAATAAACTGGATCAAAAGTAGATCATAGTTAGACATTTGCATGTATACTAAATACATTTATGCAGGATACAAAATTACAGTAAGATATACACCAATAAATCAAATAACCAGCAATCATCTAGATACACGGGAATACTTGACGGTGGTGGAGACTGAACTTTGACTTCAGAACTGGCATTTGGGCATTTGTCTTGTACGGTCGATTTTAGACTTGTTTATATCATATTCATTAAGAACGAAAACCACTGATATATGTGTTAAGTACCAGTGATGGAAAGAACAGTAACTCTAAACGTCAGCATTAGGAATAAAAACCACAGCTAATTATCTCAGATGTATTCCCAAGTACGAGTGAAAGCAACAACAGCAACGCTAAACAATCCGATGTGATGAGCATGATTAACGTCATAAATATCAAACGTCATTACATAGGTAACGGCGACGTCCTCAGTTACCACTATCATTTACTATGTGTCATTCACAGAGAACAGATATATATGTTTGGCTATGATAAAATTTTCCGATGTTATTGAACATATCTCACAAATGGATAACATTCTGTTATCGAATATCGCACCAATCAGCTAGGAGAGAACTAGGTATGTTTCGTTAAGTTCGTTGTAATATCTACAGAAATTGTTGAGAAAGAAAAATATTATAAATATGTTAACGTATTGTAATAGTTGTTTGTGCATGTCAGGGCATAACTTTAGTAAAGGTATGTATCCATACATAGGGTACACATGACACGTCAGCACAATACTGGTCATGTTGTGCTAATTAAATTTTAAGTCTCACAAAGTCAGCGATAACGAATCCCAACAGAACTTTAGGCATCTGGTACAACGAGATAAAAACAGAAGGTAAACATATTAAAGTTATAAAATACAAAATAAATTTCTTAAAATACAGGGTGTTAATAAAGGTTAAACATGAAGTTAGGCATAAAAGCTTCAAGTTATCATTTACGAAATGCAATCCTAACTCCCCTGTGCATTTCGTTTATAGCCCACCTAGGAGCTAGTAAGTAAGACGGGTCTTTTGTTCATTTAATGACCAGGCTGATGATAAAGTAAAAAATATTGTTGCTAAATTGTGTATATAGCAAACTTATTTGGAGCTTCTTGTGGACCCTTTCCAACACATCTAAGAATGTAATTTAATATTTAAGATTATATTCGTTACTTGTTTACTGAAATGTATATATGTGTGTGTGCGAGAGAGAGAGAGAGAGAGAGAGAGAGAGAGAGAGAGAGAGATTATGCGTAAAGATTTTCAGGATCACTGTTGATGTAATATTGATCAGTTATAAAGTCGTGACAATTCATTCATAACATTGTTTTCATCTCGGTATCCATGCCTATACTTCTAAAGAGGACGTTTTTGTCTTGAATAGATAGTTTTTGTTTAGTTTTCTTACTTGTCCATAAATTCCAAATCATAAAATAAAAAAAATACATTTCGCAATGACATGGGAATAATACTGAATTAAACAAATTTCGTCATCATAAGCGCAGATTTATCTCTTGAAACATCAAGTTTAGGCCCCTTACATGGTAACCAATTTTTGTGCCGTAAAACACACACATAAGGATTGTTGAATATGATAACTGAAGAGGTAAATAAGCTAAATGATCTACATGGAGATATTTTTACTTTGACGGACATGAAGGAAACCTAACACTTCATATTAGAGTGTTCGCAAACACAAATCTACAAGTTGGTGGGACGATGATATACTAACTGAGTTTGGATCTCAGGTCGAATGTCAGGGACGATGATGTAAATTACCATTTATCACATATTTTAGGCAGATAATGTAGAATAGAGGTGTGCCTTCATTATGACTATACATTTCTTTCCACTTTTTAAATTGTTCTCGGACATTTATTTGAGAGGGATCTATACACTATAAATATTCCGCAGTCAGAGGTTTTTGTCCCATTGTGGGTGTTGTGGGGGAAAGCTCTAATATTATCTATCCCTACATGGAGCAGAAAATCATATGAATAGAAAATTTATTAATGTTAGCTCCAAATTCAGTTTTAATGTTTTGCAAACAAATTTACACTATAAGCGTATGTGATGGTTCGATTTCTCTGTGTTGACACATCTTAATGAGTGAGAGATATGTTTATATATCTTTAGCCGTATATATGTGTATGTGTGTGTGTGTGTACCCTCAACATGAAGCAGGTCAAGGTGATTCTACATACAGTTCCCTGAATTAATAATCTCCAGTATGAATCTCTACCGAGCTAAAGGACTTCAACGAACTTGCATTTTTGCAAGCAGTATTATCCGCAATGTTTAATACGTTTGAGACGTGGGAATGGCACTCTGGCCTCATAATAGAAAAATTTGTAACATAGTTAACAGGATCCACAAAAATCTCATACCTAATCTCATTTTAACAAGATATTGAAGTGTGAATGCTCTATTATTGTTCATTTCACATGAAGGCGTACAATTACATATAGCAGGTTGTTTTAATACCGAAAACACATAAAAGAGCTTGATTAACTGCATACTTGTCCCTACTAGGAATGTTACCAGACAACTCATAAACAAATTTCTATAACTTTAGCCACTACCTAATTCCACTGTGACTCAGTAATTTTGTGTACTGGATTCGCAACCAGAGGGGTGTTTGTTCAACTCCTCCCCAAATCACCGTGATATGTATATGTGCTAGACACTCTATTACAGTAATTTTGATACAATATCAGCTTTCATGTGTTGATGTACCGTTATCCATTAAAACTAAACCAAATCATAACGGATGTTTGGTCAAAATCACCATGCTTTTACGTGTTCAACTACACCATGACGGACGTAGGCTAAAATCACTATTCTTTTAGGAGTTCAACCAGTGCAAGACAAGATAGAGATTCGTACTGAATACATGTGGAAAAATCTATTTGATCACATTTCTTATTCACATCAGATATTTGGTAAATCTATAATCCGACAATTAAACTTCAACAGATGGATACAATCCTATAAAGTAACAATATTGAAAATTTAAACAATGTTTGTATTGTCATATGAGAATAACATTATAACGCATTGGTTTTCGTCCTAATCCCTACCTTATATGCATTCAGCAGGACGAAGTCCCAAGTATTCTTATTCAAAATGAGGACAAAGCTTGATGCAAACAATTCATTTTGAAATCACGTTTATTTATCAGAAGGCCATCTTGAAAATTAAAAATAAATTGTATATAATGCGTTAGATTTTGCAACTTGTGTTTTAGAACATGCGCCTAACAAGTTAGAAGATAAAGCTAACACGATATATTAGTCTTCAAGCGTGTTAGAGCTTGCTTCTGACATGCCGTGAAATCCTAAGGCATTAGAAGTACAGTTTCTCTGTTAGAAATAATTTAGTACGTAACATGCCATATCAAACGCAATAGAATTTAATACTTAAGTCAAATCCAATCATAACGGATTTTAAACCCTGACAGACTAATGCATCCAGATTAAATACTACTGTCACCATCATCTGTCATTTATATTGACAAGTATTAAGATGTACCTTAATTGGCTTTCATTGTCTAATGGCTGGACTGAATTGTCTCCTCCAAGTAGAGTCAGAGTTTGTATTACATCTTAAAAGGGATTAAACGCTTGCAGAATGTGTACTGACTATAAAAATCGTTTTCCTATAATGTTTGCCATTTTATTCAAACTTTGTGACTGGTTGGACAGAATAATTTTTATGCAATTACTGATCGTTCGATGTCTAGTGCGTGCCCAATATGAATGTATGTATATATGCATGTGTGTGCGTGCGTGCGTGCGTGTGTGTGAGTGTGTTTGTGTGCGTGTGTTTGTGCGTGTAGGTATGTATGTATGAATGTGTCAATGAAGTTTCCATTCCTCACTCAGTTACGACCATGGTTCAAATCAACTGCTTAAAAGATTCCACGTCCTTCCAGCAACGCCCTCCCCACCCACCCCATCTCATTCAGTCCTCTGTCCACAAAGTCATATATGCATGCAAATTATGAACATGCATGCACATATATACATGAAACTGTATATGTTCTCATAAACTAGCACCTATATACACACATGAGCACATGGAAGGAGGTAGGCAGACCATGAGATGTTTGCATGATGTATGATATATCGCTTTCTGAATCTATAAGCCTAATACATAACAAATCATCAAGTCATTTTCTGTTCTTTTTATATCAACCCTGAGGGTACATGTTCCATGCCCTGGTAAACCCTATCTTTTTTCCTGTTCTTAACTTTGGCAAAACCATGCGCATTGATGACACATTTTGATTCTAATTCTGCGAATTGCCTTTACACTTATAAGAATGAACGAATATATATATATATATATATATATATATATATATATATATATATATATATATATATATATATATATATATATATATATATATGTATTTATTTATTTATTCATACCACATACAATAAAAATAACATGCATTTAAAGTGTTGGTATAAAGCAATTTGATATACCAATACCATTGGTATATCAAATTGTGATCCGCTCATGGCGCAATAATAAGCATATATAAACATTCTCGCGAGCGTCTGCAGTTGATTCTAGATCAATGATCAATTTTCTCACATTAGTCACTAGTGACGCATGAAAAATAATGATGAAAAGTATTAATAATCCCCGTTTTCTAAATTAATTTAATATGGTACACATTTTCATCACAATCCTTTCTGATTTCTGTTCTCCCCTCCCCTCTCATGCATAACGGACAAACTGCGCAGAAATGTGGAATGAGAGAGAAAAGGAATTTGGGCTTGATTAAAACCTTGAAATAGAAATTACACCAAGTAACCTACAAGAATATGGTTCGTCGTAACGATACGTGTGCACTTTCCTTGGGATTTATCAACAGTGTTTATCAATGATACAATGTTGCAAACCAGTAAATTCTTCGGTTACATGGTACACATACTGTGATATATTTAATGTTATGTTTTGTTTTGTTTTTTCTTAAACATACCATAATGTTCTAAAAAAATCGATTATTATTATTTAAATATGAAAATGTCCAAAGCTCTCTCTCTCTCTCTCTCTCTCTCTCTCTCTCTCTCTCTCTCTCTCTCTCTCTCTCTCGATTGATTGATTGATTGATTGATTGACCATAGTAGCAAGATACGGGCTAAAATCTATGAAATGACGAATGTAGAGGATTTTATTTTGTGTCATCCCACGATATCTCTGGACTTATGAATGATGGTAAAAGTTATGTCAAACCGACCAAAGGATGAGAGAGAGAGAGAGAGAGAGAGAGAGAGAGAGAGAGAGAGAGAGAGAGAGAGAGAGAGAGAGAGAGAGTTTATGGTCGATTATACTGTTGTTAAAGCAGAATAATGGCTTAGATCAACTGTAAATATATTAAAATATTTTAATTACCTCTTGTTGGTTCGTCAGTTGGCTTAGTTTCTATTCCATATTAATTTCCATGCGCCGGTATCTGAATGGCTTAGCTATCCAAGTGTTGCTAGTGCTCTACTTTTATCATTAAAACCATCTTTCATGTTTAAATCATAAGTGTGTATTTTATTGATTTAATCCATGTGGAGAAAAATAGAAACCAAGAAAAGAAAACAATCATCTTATCAATATGCAGAGGTGATTGCAAATAGCCACTAAAGGCATAGAACAACATTTTGTAGCGGACACACTCGGGGATGTGAGGAGTTCATTCACTAGGTCAATACACTGCTGCCTGTAGTAAATCTGAACTCCGTTCAAAGAGCAAATATATGTATATGTATGTGATATAAATAAAATATATGTACAGTATGTACACTGTATCAATGATATACCACTCGTTGTATAAATTTTTCATTAAAAGGAAACTCAGCAAGCTTCGTTTCCTTTTAATGATAAATTTATACATCTCGTGGTATATTATTGATACAGCGTACATACTATATATATATATATATATATATATATATATATATATATATATATATATATATATATATATATATATATATATATATATTATAAAATTAACAATGCCAACACGTAGGATGTGTGACCGGTTTCGCTTTATTGCTTCATCAGACTGAATTTAAACTGAATTCAGCATCATTTCATACGTCATTAAATACATTTTGTTTCTAAGTAATCGATAATATAAACAATATGACATAAACAAGATGACGTCATACTTATATTTTTTCAACCTAATTGTCTTATTCTCGAACGAATAGTAGACATGGAAATATGCATATGCAGCACATATTATTGATATTTTAATACACAAAAATACATAAAACCGGATCTTAAAGATACATATATCTCTATTGAACACTATCACAAACATTTATATGAATAAATAAACAGTTTTATTAATATTTTGATTATTTTTGGGGGTACACCAGACAGATGCCCCCCCCCACTTAGCCAAAAAATTAAAAAGTATTTTATTTGTTAGTGTTTTCCCCCCTTAGAGGTGTTGTAATGTTTTAAGTTTATAAAAGAATTTTGATATTTTTTTATTTTTTTTTTTTTAATTAAATTTTTGATAGGGGTATTTTCTCCATAGTGTTTCTAAAGGTTTGTTTTCCCGATCGGATTTTAGTCACCCGATCGGAATCCCTCGCCTTTTTCAATTTGTGACCTTTGCCAGAGGTCCATAAATCCCGTGTATGCTATATGTGTTATGCTACATTGTGTGATTGCTATAGATTTTTGTGTGAGGACGGCGATAATTCAAATTTCCCCAAGTTGTCTACAACGATACTCTATAACAAGAGAATTTTTTTTTTTAATATATTTTTGTCAGTTTTGTAAATTTTGTAAATTTGGAATAAGAAACGGTGTGAAAATAAATTTAAGAAACAAAAAGAAACTTATTGCTTTTGTGCGTGTTATATGGTGTGGCGTTTCTTATTTTTTGAAAGATTATTTTTGTTTATACTATCTATTGAAATTTAAGGCTATGTCCTAAATAAGGAACCACATGTCTTTCATTTATTACTTCAGCATGTTTTTCTTATTTTGTGGACTGCCTTTGTCTATCATTTTTTCCAAAGTTTAAGGTCCAAAACAGAAAAAGTTTTTAAAAACAAACAAACCAATTTTTAATCTATTAGTATATTGGTTTCCCTCCCCCATGGAATCCTCAGTATTCCCCATTTTATTTGTTTGTATGTCCATGTCCTACCCATGGACCTTTTGGAGACTCCTTCACAGGCCTGCCCACTTCGCGTAGCGCCATGTGGTATAGCCCCGTGACGTTATTGTCTCCTACTTTATCCATGTGTAGGTTCCCTGTCCCTTGTTTCCTGAAGTTAAATAGAAGAAAAAGATATTTGTTATTTTTGTTAGATTCAATAAAAATTATAGGATTCCATTTCTACAATGTTGATTAATTCTTTCAAACTCCAAAGAAAAAAAAACTATCTATGAGTCCTCAAAAATTTGTATTCACCCACTCCTGAGGGGAGTGAGAGATGAGACCGGGGCTTCAGCCCGCGCTCAGGCAGTTACTTGCCCTAATGGGCCGTAAACCGAATTCCCTCTCTCATCCCCCCTCCATGTGGATGTAAAAATTCTCAAATTTACTAAACTCTTATGTGACAGGTTATTTGCGTATCACAATCACCTGTCCGCAATTGATCATTGTATTTACTATAAAATTAATTATTTCCATTAAATTTTTCGTATCAAATTTTCCATCTATAAAAAGGAATCTGTTTCTTTGGAATTCCTCTTTGTTAGTTATTAACGATATTATATTTTCCCTATCTTTTTCCCTATGTTTACATTCTATTATAACATGTTTTGTTGTAAAATTACTCATTTTACACAAAGGGCATTTAGGGATTATTTTTATCATCCCTTTTATTTTAGCCACTTCACCCGTGAGCCAAACATTGTGAAGGTATTTAAACATTAAACTCTGAAGTTTTAGTGATTTAATATTCGTCCAGTTGTTCCATGTCGTGTCCCATTCCACCCCCCAATTTTCTGATTCATCTTTACACCTTTTATTTTTTGTGTATTCTTCTCTTAAAAATTTATACGCTTCTTTTTTGTCGATACTCCAGATTTCCTTTCAGTCTCTATATTTATAAATTAAATCTCTAATGTTTTTAAATTTTTTAGCAACCATTAAGTATTTTGAAAGTGAATTGTTCCTATAAATGTCTTCCCTATTCCTAATTATAAACCCAAACCAATAGATGTATAGTGCCTCCCACGGCGCACTTGGAACTGCTTTTAATTATTTTAAACGATTTATTACATTCGCTTCCTGTATTATTTTTGGGTTAGGTAACGCTACCTTCCCCCCTTTTTTGATTGCTGTATATAAAGTCTCTTTTTCAATATAATGTAATTTATTTCCCCATATATATTTTATTATTTCATTGTCTATATTTCCTAACTTTTTATTTTTTATATCAATTGATTTTAGAATAAAATTCATGTTGGAATAAAAGTATGTTTTTGCAACTTGTGCTCGCTCCATGATGCATAATGGCGTTTGCGCCCAGATTTCCATATTTCCTTTCAGTTTTTCACGTATACATTTAAGGTTTTCTAATTCATCATTTTTCCCAAAATGTATTCCCAGTGCCTTTACTCTTTCTTTTATTTGGTGGAGAGGAAGCCCGGGGTGATTCCCTCTCCAGTTTCCTATTTTTAATATCTCTGTTTTTTCATGATTTAATTTTGACCCTGAAGCTTTACCAAATTTTTCATATTCCTTTTCAAGATGTTTAAGGGAATTGGGGTCTTTTATGAAGTCTGTACAATCATCTACATGTTGGAGCATTTTAAATTCTTCTTTCAAATTTGGGATTTTTATTCCCTCAATCATTTTATTTGCTCTTATTTTTATACTTAGTATTTCGATCGCTATTACATATAATAGCATTGATAGTGGACAGACCTGTCTCACTGATCTCTGTATTTCAAATTTTTCCGTAGTCGCTCCATTTACTTGTACTCTAGCAGTTATATTTCTGTACAGGATTTCGGTCCATTTTCTGAAATTTTCTCCAAAACCAAATTTTTCTAGTATACTTTTTACACAGTTGTGTTCGATTCAGTCAAAAGCTTTTTCCTGGTCAAGAAGCACCATAGCGCCTCTTTGCCCCGATTATTTTATAAATTCGATTATTGTTTTTATATTTAAAATATTAGTTTGTATATCACTCCCCTTTGAACCACAAGTATGATTTTTATTTATTATACTTCCAATTCATGCTTTTACCCTATTTGCTAAAATTTTACTTAAAATTTTGTAGTCTATATTAAGGAGGGAGATAGGCCTCCAGTTTTTTAAGTCCTGTCTGTCCCCTTTACCTTCATATATGATTGAAATTAATCCTTCTCTCATTGCATTTGTCATTTTGTCGTTTCTTAATAAATATTATTATATAATGACTCCATGATTTGCGCTAACTCACGCTAGAATTTTTTTTTATAGAATTCCACCGTAATTCCATCTCTTCCTGGTGATTTCCCTTTGGCCAGGGAATTTATTGTTTTTATTATTTCGTCTGTAGAGATTAATTCATCACATAAGTCCTTATGTTCTGACGTAATTTTCTCAAATTTAGCATCTTTTAGATATTCTTCTATTCCTCCCTTATTTATTTTTTGTGTTTTATATAAATCACTGTAATATTCTTTTACTGTATTCATTATGTCCTCTTTATCCGTTATTTGCTTTATATTTTTTGTTATTAAAGTCTGCATGTGTTCCCCCCACCTTTTTCCCCGCTCTAATTTCCTTCCCACAATTTTCTTCATCTAATATTCTTTGTAATCTATTTTTTAATTTTGTTTCTACCTCTTTTAGATTTTCTTTTTTCAGTTCTGTAATTATTTCCTCTTTATCTTTTTTTAATTTTTCACTTCTTCTTTTTGAAAATTGTATTGCTTTTTCTTTCATTTTTCTTTTTAGCCCATCCCATTCATTAATTATATCTTCATTTTCCAAAAGGTTTACTTTATTAATTAGATTTTTTATTTCATTGTTAAATTCTTCGTCCCCCATTATTTTATTATTTAATTTCCAGTTCCCCTTAATATACTATTCAAATATGCATTATACATAATCAAAATGTATATTTGTTTAATTATGTTCCCTGTCTACAGTTTAGTTAGAATAATTTTATATTATTCTAATTGACTGAATAACGTGACTAGTGAAAATATAAACTAATATCATAAAAATAAGTTTAATAATTCTTTACAAATGAAAGGGCGTTTTTAAAATTAATTCTGAATATACTATGATTAATTATTTATAAAATACTTATTCATTTTATGATTATAAATATTATGCACACAATAATTTTTTAATAAATTTTTATTATATAACTTGAGCTCAGATAAAATACGAAAATATGCATTATACATAGTAGTATACATAGATGAGGGTTCGAAACCAAAGAGGGCTTAAGGTCAGAAAACCCTCACCCCCCTCAGGATACATAGATGAGGGTTTTATTCCAAAGAGTGTTTTAGGCTTGAAACCCCCACCCCCTCTAAAATAAATATATTATGACATTTTTTTCACCACCTCAGAGACCCCCTCTCCCTCAAAAACCACTCTCCAACAAATTTTTATCTCAGAAAATGATGAAATTTTGAAACCCAAAGGGGATTCTAGACCAGAACCCTCACCCTCTAAATTTTGAGATGAGGTTGGTCAGATGACACAATGACATTTATTGACAACATGGTTGATGAATGATATTTCTACTATAAATAAAACAGTAAAAATAAAAAATATTGTTAAATCATAATAAAAAATATTTTTACAAAACATAAAATCACAGCACAACCCCATGTGAACTCCTAGGTTGTCAAACAACATCCTAGCAAGTTCAGGGACATTTGAATTAATCCCCATGTGACCCCCTAGGTTGCCAAATGACATCCTAGCAGGATCAGAGGAAATTCAAAATCAGACGAAACGGACAGCACAGTTTTATACAACCCCATGTGACCCCTTAGGTTGTCAAAGAACATCCTAGCAGGATCAGAGGTTACATATAAACTTAATTCTAAGACAGCACAGTTTTATACAACCCCATGTGACCCCCGAGGTTGCCAAATGATATCCTAGCAGGATCAGAGGTTACATATACACTTATCTTACGGACAGCACAGTTTATAACCCTATGTGACCCCCTAGGTTGTCAAAGAACATCCTAGCAGGATCAGAGGTTACATATAAACTTAATTCTAAGAACTTAACTAACTTATCCTAGGACAGCACAGTTTAACCCCATGTGACCCCCTAGGTTGTCAAACAACATCCTAGCAGGATCAGAGGTTTCATATAAACTTAATTCTAAGAACTTAACTAACTTATCCTAGGACAGCACAATTACATATAAACTTATCTTAAGGACGGACACATACAAACGGGCCTTCTCTACGTTCAACAGAAATTTGAAAACTCTCCCCCATAATCAACCCGGGGAGTGTGAAAAAACACACCCATCACGTGTTAACATGATGGGATGTACAAATTTCCTATTGAAACGTAGACGGGGCGGCGGAGCCCCACTAAATAAGAGAATTTTGGAATGTGCCGGTCACGAGTATCGAACCACGGACCTCGAGCATGAGAATCCAGCGCGTTAGCAATCGGCTACCGGACTTCCTTATGTGTATATGTTTAAAAAAATTATTATATAGTTACCAAACAGCATTACATTTTCTGATTTTCAAAACACGAAATTTTGCATTATATTTTCTGATTTTGAAAACGTTATTATAAATAAATCGAGAAATACATGATTTTTGATTTTATAGTGTACAGATAAAACGAAATCCTAATGTTGGCTGAATATATAGGCTGTATAAGATCGACTGTTGTCAAGGATACTAATTCATAATGACAACGAGTGGGCTGAATGACTACATAGACGCTGTATATATATATATATATATATATATATATATATATATATATATATATATATATATATATATATATATATATATATATATATACATTACAAACAGACTCTGCAGAGAAATAATCAATATTCTGTATGAATGGGTTTTTAGGTAAATGATATACCATATGTACTCGCTTACAAGTCGAGGCTAAACTGCAGACAAAAGATAAAGATCTGCCATAGCATTATGCGCCTGCAGATCAGAGTTTATCTTGTTTGTTTTACTGATTACTTCTAGCAAAACTGCGCAGAACCAAGATCTGCTGGTGCATTATACGACAGCATATTTGAGTCTGTGCAGTTGGACTTAACTTATAAGCGAGAATCTACAGTAACTATGTTATCTATGTAAGAGGAAATTGCTAGTCAGTTTGGCAAATACAGAACTGCTACCAGGATTTGTAGGTCTTAAAATTACCATCAGATTTTAGATACATTTCATTAGCCAAAAAAAACGAATACAGTATATATGCTATGTTCGATAACTAAAAAAGATTTTAAACTTAGCTGGAACAGTATTATCTCCCTTTTAAAAACAGATATGGTATACAGAGTTATATTTCTTGACCAATAAACAGTGTTTCAACTGTCGCTATTAAGTACAATGTACTGTCATGATTGTACAAATAAAAATTTAATTCTACCAGATACTTTACGACGACATTCAAATAGTTCTTTCATTGCTATCTTACTGAGAAGATACTTACTACCTTTTGCAAAAACCTGCGACCTATCTAAGCCTATGTTGATTTTTGTGTATTCTTGTTGGCTGATCGGATTATGAAAATTGTTATATTTTAATGCAAGCTGGTCTCGCAAACTTTCGAGATAATTAAAATATTTGCTATCGTCTGATCTGATAAGGGAGAGTTTGATTCTGTCAAATTTACTAAAACAAATGCCTGAAATTTCATCGTTAAATTCAAATGATAATTGCTGGTTATTAACCATTATTTTTTTAATTTTACTATTAACTCCGTCGACTAATGTTAAATTTTCAAACATTATTTCTGATGTTTAGACAAAATTACTTCCATAATGTCCAAGTGCTAGTGTATTAATTCCGTCCCTGCAGTATCTTTTATCATCAAAATTACTTAGTCCACGTTTTATAATTGTATTCGTTTCAAGTTTATGGTGATTTTTTCTGATAACATTTGTTTTGATAAAGCTGACACCATTGTTTAGCGCCGCTTTAAAATCGTCAAAATTCATCATCTTTTTTACATATCCTCGAGGAATACCTTTTGCTGCTTTTTTTGTAAGTTTATTGTCATATAATATGACAGCATACATTTTACTCTTTAGTCCAACAAATGTCCTAACTGGCATAAACATAAATTCATCTTTCATTTTTCCAATAACTTTCTTATTTGAATTATCTTGAAATCCACTACCTGCTGGATAATCTGATAAGTCAAATAGATTTTTATTATCGTAATATCCTAATAGACATCTTCACATTTTATATTATAAACTAGCGAATCTGTATCAGTAAATAGCAACTCTAAATCTGGCCACTGCTTTCTGGCAAAATTATAGTGAAAATCGTACATCAGCCACTTTGATATATCAAGTACAGCTGCACCAACATAAATCGGTTTATTTAACTTTAAATTTGTCTTTCGTCGTTGTATTGCAACAAGATTTACATTAAATATTTTCATACTAACAAAACCATCCTCGTTAACTAATTTATTTCTGCGATTTATGTCATTAACAATTTCTATCGAAACTCTTTTGCGGATATTTTCCATCGTCTTACCGAACACCGAGTTGTTCATTAACTTGAAAAAGTTTTTCTCAAATTCGGTTTTAGCCACAGCACGACGTTTCGTATTTAAGTCAATATAATTTGCCATCCACCTCGACTGATTAAACTTTAGCACGCGATGGACTTTTCTCAGAATTAGTCCAGCATCTACTGCTTGTTTTAAATTTTTTTAATGCATAACCTAATTTCTTTTATTTAACAAATTTGGAACTAACTTATTAACAATCGAATTTTTTGCTGTTGTCGTTGCTAGTTGTTCAGGTGATAATAGACTATAATGAATCATCATTGACTTGCACAAAACGGATAATCGTTATGTAGATCATGTAGCTAACTAGGATAATCTAGATCAACTTCAATAAAATTTGAAATATCGGAAAAATCATCATTAATTTTTCTAGGTAAATCTTTTTCAGTTTCTTTAAGAAATTGATCTGGAGTTATCCAATGAAATCCACAGCAGGGCATTGGCTCTGACATGGCCCAGCCATACAAATTCACACAATCTAGATAAACAATATGATTAGATGGGAGATTTTTATCATAATTTTTCAGATATTTGTTATTAGCTACTGCATATTTTTTTGTTATAACGCTAATTCCACGTCTGATACCTTTTTCATTATAGTTAAACATATCAACATCTGTTAAGAGATCCAGTTCTATCGTACTTTTTTTTAAGAGAGCGTCCCAAGACAATCCTGGAGCAGAATAATACCAACAGGGGTCTAATCCATAATTTTTATGACTAACTTGACGAAAACTCTCAAAAACACCTGCTAGTAATAAAACATCTGTTTTCAAATATAAATCATGATAATCACCAAATGTTTTACAACTAAATTTATTCCAAATATCTTGTGCATATTTGTATTCGTCATCTGTGATATTTTCATTTTTGAGTTGCGAGTAAACTTTATCTTTATCGGGAAGAGAAGTTTCATCAAATCTGCTCCAGTCATCGAGATACTCGTAAGGAAAGATACCTTTTTTTGTCAGATTGATATAGTTTTCACCAAAGCAACTTTTTAGGTTAGCGAAACTACTGCCGGCGCTTGTAGCGCTGTTTACAAGCTCATCTAATGATGCTGCCATAAATTGCAGACTATCAATAAAGCGTAATTTACCGAGCGTCACCGACATATACTTTTCAAAATTATTTGGAATCATTTTATTACGTTATTTAATTTTAGTTTAGCTTTAATATTTTCATCACCAAAAGCTTCTACAATAATATGACTGTCATAGCCACGAAAGTTATCTAAAACTACAGGAATAAAATCTGGAGCATGACATTTTAAATTACAACTGTTATGAGCTGCTCCACGATATTGGCCGGTCAAATGACAATGATCTCGCACCTTATCACGGACTCCGTTGGAGTCTACCAGCAACTTTTCACAAACATGACAATTAACTGTCTCATCGAAATCGAGTTGTTGTTTAGACGTTATTTTCATTGGAGCTGTTTTAAATAATCTGTTAGAAATTTTATTAACTTCGTCTATTAATTTTTTTAATAGCCATACGGCAGGATTTTCACCTATATATAACTTTGTCGGAGTTGAAAATTTATCGTTAGCGCAACAAACTACTTTATAAGCTACTCCGCAAGGAATATGCTGTTGTATTTTTCTAGTACTTGATTTATTGGGATTATTTTCTGCTCCAACCACAGGAACGAGTAGACACTCGAAATCAGCGTAAATAACAAAAGGAATATTTAGTTTATGATCATAATTTTTAAATTTTAATATTTTTTCTTTTTCGCCAGGCATAGTTATTCTTTGAACGTTGACACAGTATTTGAGATGCTCCTGCAGTATTCCATCGCTAGAAAATCCATGCAAACATCTATAACAGAAATATTTTTTATTTTTATTTTTACTATACTGTCTGCCAACTAGGCCGTTAAAGGTTTTTATCCAACAATAATGTACCTGATAAAATAATAAATTTATTGTATTTTGTGTAGCATTTTCTGAGATATATCTCGGGTAAACGTTTTCTCGCTCATCTAATCCGAAAACATTTACTGAGATACTGTTTTGTTTTTCAAACTTTGGTATATGATTTTCTGCTACTGGAAAAGTTATTCCTAAAAAAATTTAGTTCGTCTTTGTATGGCAAATACTTTTCAGTTCTGCCGGGGTGATCACACTGAGGATGTTCTGCAGAAAGAATAGACCATTGAAAACATTTGTCATCATTGTTTTTGACATTTATACAGCATCTTTTGTTTTTAATTTTTTGAGGGAGATCGACGTACAAACTACTGCGAAGTACGTTATATTTTTCTGTGTGAAATAAAACTTCTTTTATCATTTCAAATTTCCAACCTGATCCTGATGCAGTAAATTCTTCTAATTTTTTGTTTATTTCTCAATGTATTTCATCGGCGACCATGGCAATGTTTGTTCCAGTTAATATTTTTCTCGATTTAACCGTTAAATATGGTTCCGAAATTTCGCTGTCAAAACTTTTTTTTTCAAAAATTATATCAAGTACATCTTCAGCTGCATGTAACTTTGATAAAATTGTATGATATTGTGCTATAAGTTTGATACTGGTATGAGCCGCAAGTTCTTGAGCTATAACTGGTTGCAAAAGATGAAATAAACTTGTGGAATTAAAATTTGCTAAAATATTTTGATCATCAAGTTTGTAACTATTATCATAACCTGAAAATGCTGAAGCAATTTTTTTCTGTTTTGATAATGTTCTTTTTAGCAATATCTCGCAATTTTAACATTATATATATAGTAATATTTTATATTTAATTGAATTTTTTTAATTAGAGATATGAAATCCTTATAGTATAATGACAGAAATTTTGAGATATCTGAGATTGACGGCAGAAGAGCAAGAATTTTATCATGTACACCCAAAGTACAATTTATATGCAGCAAATATGTTAGGTTCTGTTATTAATATAGAATCTAAAAAACCTGTTTGCATATCAACACCAGCTGGTGTATTAATTTCAGTAAAAGGCGATAATGCAGAAAGGACTAAAATTTTTAGAAAAGATTTTATTTATACTTCGTTTTGCGACGATATTCCAGAAGGACAACGAGTATACAGAGTAAATAGCGCAATTGCTGATGATAATATTTAAAATTTAGCATTACAAAATGAATGTCAACTTCATCCAGTGTTTGTTCTATATGAGACAAATGATAAGGGAATTATTAGGCATATAAGAACAAAAAAAAGTTGTTGGAAGTTTACAGAACAGTGGATATCTTGGTGTTAATGTATGTGGAACAAAAACTAATTTTGTTTATTATCAATCTCATCGTTTTGTGTTTGAAACTTTTAACGGACTAATACCTAATGGTTTAGTTGTTGATCATAAAAATGGTATTAAAACAGATAATCGTCTAGAAAATTTAGATTTGGTTACGTCAAAAGAAAACACAAGACGTGGAACTGGTGGTAGTAATAATTTTAAAAATCCAGCTAAACAAAGAATTTCAATAAATATTGAAACTGGAGAAGAAATGAAATTTAACTCAATAACAGCTGCTGGAAAATATCATAAAATTAATTCAAGTGCAGTAAAATTTGTAGCTGATAATGTAACTAGATCAGCAACGTCAATGTTGACATTTGATAGATTTAATTTGAAATAAGATAACTAATGATATTTCTATATCATTTCGAGTAAGACAATTATGACTAAATTCCATAATGTCGTCGCGATTAAATCGTAATATCATCATTTTATTTGTATCAAGTTTTATTTTTTCTGCTACTGTTAATAAAAATTTGTCGGATTCGCCTAATGTTATCATAACATCAACAAAATAAAAACTATGTCCCAACAAACAATTTCGAATTGCCTCACCTAATTCTTTGTGATTTAATATATTAACTTTTTGATGATATTTTATTTCTCCAAACATCTTATTATTTATTAATTAGATAAAAGATTATTATAATAATGAACTTAATTGAGAGACCGGCTGAACTATATTCGGGAGATTTTGTTTCAGCTTCAAATTTTTCATTAGAAAATATTACTAATGACAGAAATGGTAGCTATACTAAAAAAGATATTTTGCATAACTATGACGACGAAGAAGATGATGTTGTTAGTAAAAAAAATTTAAACAGACCAACAACTGGACGATATGAAGTTAAGTACCATATTGCTAAAAAAAATAATAAAATTTAATTTTACTATCACAGAGCATCAAATATTTTGGCAGCTTATAAAACCCTTTTTAAACGTAAAAATAACTGGACAACAAAGAAATATAAAATACGATTTATTTTTGTTAAAATATTTAATTTAATGCCAGTCGATGATATAAGAAAATTACATTTAATTTCTCTGTGTAAACCAGTAAAATGTAAATCCGTGCTAATAAAATACGAAGAAATTTATAATAATATTATTCGATCGACTTAGTTTGGTACCCAGCTATAAATTTATCGCCATATCCACTCCATTTATCTAAACTTTGTTGCCGCGCTTTTTAATAACTTTTCAATAACAAATATATCTTGTTCTGTTTTCTGAAGTTCTTGCTCGTAAAAACTGCCAGTTATAGGTTCACCTAATAAATCTTTCAACGAGTATGTAACTGGTATTGTTAACAGTACTTTATCAACAACAAATACTTCTTCGCTCCAGTTATAAGTATATTCTTTCTCAAATGTTTTTTTCGTCAGAGAAATTCTAACTTTATCACCAACTTTAAATTTATGTCTGCGGTACATATTTTCGTTTGCTAATATTGGATCTGCAATCGCCTGGTTTGGCGACATTTTACTTTTGCCTAGCGAAATGGATCTGTGTTTCGTGTTATTATACTCGTCAACAATTTTTTGTAAATTGTCAATATATTTACTCGTATTTTTAGTGTCAAATACTTGTGGATTTTTTCGTTGAGCGTGCGATTAAATCTTTCAACGATGACGCTTTTTCCCTCATTTCCTGTAACATATTTTTTAATGTTATTTTGCTCTAAAAACTGTTCAAATTTTTTATTAAAAAATTCTGCTCCATGGTCAGTCCAGATTCTATTTGGTTTTCTTTCTGTAGTTGTTATTATTTGTTTTAGCGCATCAGTTATCGATGTCCCTGTTTTATCCGAAACGGGTATACTAAACGCGTATTTACTAAAAACATCTACAACTTTTAAAAGATATCTCTTTAGAGCGCCATCGGCGCCAAAGTTAAATTGAGCTAGATTTGAGACATCAACTAAATCTATCGTCCAGATGTCATCAACGGCATTTGCGACAACTTTACGTCGCGGAAACTTTTTTTTGGGTTTATGTAGCTCAGACGCTAGCGTCTCTAAGGCAAGATCATCATATAATTCTTTTTTACCGAGACCAAGTTTATATTTTGCTCCAGTAAAACCCTGAACCAGCCTTCGGTCAACACGTTCTCGCATATTTACAGATTTCTTATCACGAAGTTCGTCTAACATTACTTTATCGCAGCTGTGTTTATTTTGTTCGTTGTCTGGACGTTCAATATCTCTGTAGCAGATATCATGGCGCATTGCTATTGCATCAACTTGATTGTAAGGCTCTTGTCCTGGCAGCGGATTATCGTTTTCGTCAAGTTGTTTATCAAGAGGATTATAAGGTCCAGTATATTTATGGCCTGGCAATGTCCAACCGCCTTCTGGTTTCGGAAATTTTCCAATTAATTTATATATATCTATACCTGTTCCAATTATTTCTCTGTTGTTGCATTTCTGACAATATGTAACAATTTTGTTTTGCTCGAGGAGTAAATCTCTATCACAATCGCACTCGCATGTCATTTATTTGTTAATCATCTACTAAAATAATTTCTGGATAACCCGCTCCGGACAACTTTGTTGCTGGCAAAAACATACTTTTTCTTTTCCCACAGATTGCACAAATACTTTTCAGCATTATTCTATTATTTTTTGTTTTTTCTGTTTTTTCATCTTTATTTTCTGTTTTAGTTTTACACTTAAGACAATATGTTGACATTATATATCAGTGAGTTTAGATAAAATTGATTGCAATCTCGTCATTAGCGTGAGAAGGTTGTTTGTCAAATTGCAAAATAAACTTTAAAAAATCTGGATTTTCGGTCATCTGTTTAATGAACATTACGCAATAGTATCCACAAGCAGAAGTTCCAACTGGTTGAATTTGATTAGACAAATAATTTATTATTTTCGCAAGAGACTTCGTCTCTGGAGATTTTGTCTCTTGAATTCTACTCATATATTTTTTTATTGCGTCACTTGGTGGAATTCCGAACGAGTCAAAATAATTGTTATCAAAAACAGCTACCCAATGTGTACCAGATATGTCATTGAAATCTTGTATATTTATAACACACGAATCTGGAGACGCTTGAGATGTAATTGCTATAAGTTCATCTTTAGAATAAACTTCACTGAAATCTTTTACTTTTTTTAGTTTGTCAAGTATATCAAAATTACTTAACGCGGTCGACTTCATCTCTTTGTTCCTGGCAACATTAGTCCTCGTCCTAACAGATTTGGCAATAGACTTCCTGCCAATCCTGCTAGTAACGGGGCTATTGGAATAAATCCACCTTTTCTCCTCGGTCGTGTCTTTTTTCTCGACGTTGTCTTTCATTTTGCTGCTTTTCGTTTAGGCATTATATTTATCTTTAGACAAAAATTTTCTTTATTCCATGACCTTCAACTGCCTTTTTCGTTGCGCCAGATACTGCTCCAGACGCTGCTGCTAATCCTAATGTACCTAACACTGGCAAAATTTTAGGTATTAATGTTCTGGCCATTACAGATAGTGCCGGACCGAAGAAACCACCTTCCACCGCAATGCGGTGGGACATTGCAGTTATTTGTGCAGCACTTAAATTTAAAACAAAAGGTTTTTTGCGATCGTATTTATTTACTTGTTTTTTGGTTAACATTAATTTTGTTAAAGTACCTAAAACACCTGCGTTAGGGTTGACCTTTAATGATACTTGCCTTTTCTTTGCAACAGCAGCTGCTAATTTTTTAACTTGACCATCTGTCAAATATATTTCTTTTACAATATATTTTGTCATCTTATTATAAAAGTTACAGATTAAACTTGTACCGACATTTTACCTCCAACAAAATCAATCGTAATAGTTCTGTCGCTGACCACTAACGCATATGCATATAAATGCGCTGCTGGAACTGCTCCTAATGTCCATGTAATTTCAATATGAGCAGTTGAAATTACATCTCTTTCATTTTGTTTACTAACATCAAAATAAAATACCGAATAAAGTGTACGAAATTCCTCTACTGATATCTGAGATCCGTCTCCAACATCTTGATATTTTTGCAATGCGTCGAGCAGGTACATGTAAGGTCGAGTAATATTTTTATTAGCGTCAACTGCAAAATTACATTCTATCGCTCGCTCCGGATATTGCTTTGAATTTATTCTAGCATATATTCGTCTAACATCAGCATTATCAAATATCGCATTTCTTTTTTGTTGTTGTTTTTACGTCGCGCTTGTTGCTGAAATACAACAAATATTTGCTGTGGCTTTTGTTCAGTCGACGTTGTTGTGACTCGCCATGTGTAGTCTGTGGTATTTGGAACTGCTGTTTGATATATTTTATGTTGATGAAAATGAATTTTCTTTGTGCGGTTTTTAAGAATATCATCTAATTCGAGCGATTTTGAAACTGTCGGCGTTATTTGTGGCATCCACAGCGCAAGTTTGTTTATGACAAATTGTACATCAGCTCCACCAGATCGAAATAAACAATCATTTTGTTCTGATCGATCTAAAATAAGCGTATGTTTAACTCCACGAAATACTTTATTATAGTCCCTGCAAAAACCAAATATTGTACTTAACGGCAGCATCATTGTAATTTGACGTGCTACTGCTGCATGTGCCTTTCTCTTAGCATAACCCTCATTATAACGTTTATGTCTTACGCTAATTGCGTTATTAATCAAATTTAACATTGCAGTACCGTCAGCAGCCGTATCTGGTGGTGCTATACCAAGATTATTACAAGCAGCAGTAAGTGAAACTCTTGTAGCATTTACATTAGCGGCTGCATCTAGTGCGGCTATGCCAAAATTAAAAGCATTAGCGATAAGAAAATTTCTTACAATTACAGCATCTGCAGCAGCATCAGCTCCAGCAACTAATGTTGTTCTTAAAATACATTCATTTATCGCAGGAAATATTGCACCACTTCCGGTGTCTTTAAACCACATCATATTAGTTGTAGTTGATTTGGAGTAATCATCGGAAAACGAAATAATATTTAAGATTGTACTTGCAACTTGTAAGTGACTTGAAATATCTTCGACAGTTTGATTGGCCAGCTGACATCTAGCATTTAAAATAAACACCAACCATCATTTATAAGAGCTACTTCTACGTCAGCTGCAACTGCGGCAGGTGGAACAGCTACTGTCATAATCTGGCCACGAACTTCCAACATTGCTTTGTGAGGCAGTAGAAATACGTCATCGTCTCGAGTATTAAATGTTCTAACGCCAGCTTTATTAGCTTCGTTAGAATTTTCATCGAGATACTCAATATATTCAAATTCTGTTACCACGTCGTCTTCGTCATAAATTTCTGCTAAATCGAGATAACTTTTTACAGGCATTTTTTTATTTATTAGGTTATACAAAATTACTGCCAATCACTACCTGATTGGCATTGTTACTTTAGATATTAATTTTTGCATAATTTGTTCTCCTTTCGGTGATCAAAGTTTTTTGTTGTTGTTATCATTGCGCGTTGAGCTTTTTTTGTTGGTGCGATTTCTGAAATAGCTTGTTTTATTGTCGGTCTTTTTGTTTTATCAGCTATTTTTTGTCCCACAGCAGTTCCAGCAGCAGATGCAGCTCCAGTTGCAAAAGCTTTTGATGCGTCAAGTGCAATTGGTGCAACTTTATGAGCTATTCCTGGAGCATTTTCTATAATTTTAGCAAATATATTCCCCAAAAATCCTCCTACTATTTTTCTTCGATAAACTTTTTTCTGTTTCATTATATCTGAGGTTGTATAATTTTATTACCAAATCTTTTAGAAAATATGTTTACTATTGTTCGCGTAAGTGTAAATAATAAGTAACAATTTCATTGTTAAAATACAGTTGTCGTCCAGACTGATCTGTCAATTGCATATTTACTTCTGTTATTTGATTTTCAGCGTTTAACGGATAATAAATAACTTGACGTGGACTAATTTGCATAAGAGAACCTGGTGGAACATCTGGTGAAAAACTATATATCGTTTGTCCTTTACTACCTTTAGCTGAATAAGATCCAGATGCAATAGAGCAATTTACCAGTATTGTGTTTACATCAGTTATATTAACTGGATTTTTACCTTCATACTTATCAGGAATATCACTATTAAAAGCAGGATAAAGTTTATACTCAAATCCTATCAGTGACGCGATACTTTTTGGTGATCTAAAATCAATTATCGTAGTACGTTTTAATGTTATTCTAGCGCGTAACGTATTATAATTTGGTGTTAGCTCAAAATCGTCTGCAACTTCATAAATTTTTATAAATTCTTGCATTGATTTTTTTATAAGTTCTTTTATTGTTTTATTTAGATCAGTAGTATTATAAGCTCCTTGTGGAATTTTGACTGTTATCCAAACAGAAGGTTCACGTACATATAAACCACCAGCAGTAAATATAAATTCATCGTTAATTCCAGTTTTTACATTGGCCATAGAATTCCAACACGTACAGGAAATTAATCCAATTTCATACTGTTTCTCACGATCTAGTTCTATTGGCGGAATATACTTTACTGAAAAATGTGCGCTATCTTTATCAGATTGGCTAGAGTCTAGTAATAATGTTGCTGACATTTATTATTATATTTTTATAAAATTAAATCGCGATCTAAAGTTTCGTATTCGTCAGATGTTAATAAATTTTCCGATCACAAATTATCAATTATGTCAATAATTTCATTGTCAATTTCAGCACCAATATTTCAAGCTTCTTTTGATGATATCAATAACATTAATCTGCCAATCATTTCAGTAACTGATGAAAATATTCTAACTCCTTTTCCAGTTTTTTCTTTCTTATATTTTTTTTTACACGAGTTTCATCAAATTTTAAAAAATTCCTTTTAAAATCCCACCCCTTACCAAAAGGTTTTGTTCTATTTTCAAGTGCTGTTTTTTCCAACTACTAAAGCAATAATACCATATGTCATTCTATCATAAAGTGGAATCATATTTTCCTCTTCTATGGCTGCGTTTAACTCATTTTTAGCAGTAACACCGTCGTTCATTATTACATTTAAATTATCAAGAAGTTTGTTAAATTCATCATCATTCCATTTATTTATATTATCAAGATTTTTTATTTCATTTTTCTCTAAACATTTATCATATTCATCCTTTGTTATCTCATGATTTGCTCGTTTTATATACCATCGTCTTTTATCTTCAACTTCCATAAACTTTACCGTCAATACTCCGACTCTTTCTTGCTCCTTTTCAATATCTTCTAATTTTTCTGATAAATTTGTTAAAATATTTTTAATATCCCATGTGGTTAAACCTGTTAATCTTCGTTGAAGCGCTAATGGATCATTTATTAGCTAATCTAGTCCAGCTTGTCTTGCAGCCAGATCAGCTATATTTGCTACAAGTGACTCAGCTAATCTTCTTTTTTCTTCTCCAGATCTTTCAGTAATTCTTCCAGCAGCTGCTTCTTGTTGTTCTTTAACTAGTCCGAGTAAGCCTTTTTCTTGTAATTTTTTAAGTTCTTCTTCTGAGAGTTGACCCGTTTCAGGTTGTTTTCCAAGTAAAGCTTCAGTAACTGGTTTGAGAGCGGCTGCTGTTATTTCTGCTGCAACCACTTGGCCACGTCGTGCTTGTTGGATCATCTGCCTAAGTTCAGCTTTAGATTTAACAAGTTTTTTTAGATTTTCTATATGTTTTCTGTACTTTGCTTGTCTTTCCATTAATTATATACTATTTTCTATAAAAATTACTGTAGGTATTTTTCAATACAACAGCGAAACATTTTACTCGTATCATTTGTTAATTTATCAAACAAAAAAATGTCATATTTATTTGCCGTCGCTTTATGATATAATTCAATAAATTTATCTTTTGTTACATCACCACATTGTTCGTTCGCGATATTTCTAACATCGACATTGTCAAGTCCTGGAAATAATATAAAACAACCAGTATTTCGCCTAATAAATCTGTCAACATTATAAAAACCTTGGGCGAGATAAATAGAATTACATTTCTTATTACGTGATAATGAAAAATATGATCTTATTTTATTCATTTCCTCATTCTTTAGCGGAATATCATCAAAAACAACTATCTTGTGTTCGGACGAACTAAGTTGATTAACTGGAAAAAGTTCTTCTGGTTGTTTGATAATAAAAAAATCTTCATCAGCCTCAAGATCATCACGAAGTTTGTTATTATAATTGTTAAGTAGCTTGTACTTATCCTGCTGTGGATTAATTGTGTAAATATAAACGCGATCGTAGTTAAAATTATCTCCGAGAAGTAAATTCATAAGCAAGTTTGTTTTCCCAGATCCAGTTCTTTCAACAATAAGATAATGACAATCTGGAAGTTCGTTTTCATGTTGATGTTTCACCAACCGCTCTGTATCAAAATTTAATATCGACGATTTTGCCATTATTGTTATACAATTTTATGTTATATAAAAAAATTGTCAGACAATATATAAATAATGAGCTATTATACAAAATTTGGAACATTAGTAGGAGATTCATCAGCTGTAAGTACAACAATAACAGACGGTAAGGTTGATTTATCAGGCTACCTGAAAAAATCCGGCGACACAATGACGGGAAACCTGTCTATGTCAAATCAACGAGTACTAGATTTAGAAACAGCGTATCCACCAATAAATGTCGTTAATACACAAGCTGTTAGTTATGCAGAACTTAAATTAGTCGACAATAATAAACTAGATAAATCTGGTGGAATTTTAAGCGGTAACTTAGATATGTCAGGAAAAAAGAAATTATAAATTTAGAGACTGGGTATCCACCAGCAAACTTAAATCAAACTCAAGCGGTAAGTTATTTACAGTTGAAGTATGTTGATGATAACAAACTTGATAAAATAGGTGGGACAGTTACAGGTAATATCAACATGTCAGGAAATTTTTTTTATAAATTTAGAGATTGTATATCCGCCAGAAAACTTAAATCAAAAACAAGCTGTAAGTTATGCACAGCTAAAATCTGTTGACAATAATAAGCTTAACAAAGCCGGTGATGCAATGACAGGTGACCTGTCCATGTTAAATTCAAAAATAACTGGACTACCAGTAACCTCTCCATCTGATAACACTGATGCTATTAGTTATGCTCAATTAAAAGAAGAACTCAACCCATATTTTAAGAAATCCGGTGGACCGATGTCAGGGAATATAAACATGAAAGCCAACAAGATAATGACGACTTACGCTCCAGTTAACCCTAACGATCTGACAAATAAAGCGTATGTTGACAGTCTGTTTAGTAGTGTAAAACGTACCAAAAATTATGTTGGGTATATTCCAATATTGTTTAAGTCATCAGTTGGATTTGAGGTAAGCGCATCATCGTTTTATCCTGAAAATTATCCTTATTACGCTTTCTCTGATAGACACGAGTGGACGACCAACGGAGAAATTGAAAATTTTGGATCAAAATCAAATGTCCTGCTGCAGTTGCTATTTGGCAATTTCATTTGCGAGGCCGATTAAATCCTAGCGTTTATTCGAATTTATAATTGGCGATTGGAAGGATCAAATGATGATATTAATTGGGCTACATTGTATAGCACAACAGACACTTACATTTCAACAACACAATATTTTACGATTCCGACTGAAAACACTGTTAACAAGTACTTGTATTTTCGAGTTTATGTTACTGCTGAACGTCCGTTTCCAGGACTGACAGCATTTCAAATATATACACTTGATGATCAAATTTAATCTAGTGTTATAAAATAATGTCAGAACACCAATTATAACCATTGCGAAAGAATTTTATGATAATATTTTTAACCCTAAAATAGATGTTGGAGCTGTTAATAACATGGCAAAAATGTCACAAAGTTTGAAAAAACTTGGCATCGAATTATTAGACAATTCAACATTGCCAGAAAATTCTGCTAATTTTATTCGTGTTATGCATATGCGAGGACCACAACTGAAAAAAGCAATAGAAAACTTTGACATTATTAGCAGATACTGTCATCCTGATGATTGTCTAAAAGAACAAAAACAAGTTGAAATTATACTTAAAAAAATATTACTCGAGCTTGATTGGTATTACATAGATTTGATAATAAAATCAGACTTAATAAAAGCACTAGTTTATAGTGGAAGAACATTGGAAGAGAGACGAATAAACGAAAATCATGCTCGTCTTGACAAACTAGCGGAAATTAAGAAAATAAGAATAAAAAGAAACAAAAATGTATATGATAGTTTTTCAAAACGACATATTTTTAAACATCTCGGTATGTACTACAATGACAAAGAAACCTTGGTTAAAATCGTTACTATGACGTCAGACTCAGAGTTAATTATTAAAGTGTACGCAAACGCAATTTTGCCAATGATACGTAAAAAAACCCCAGAATTTGATCCGATTATTGTTAACAAGTCTCTAAAGATAATCAAAACTTTAGACGATGAAATTAGTAATTTTAGTTATGATGAGCGAGAAAAGTTTTTTGAATTAGTCGATCAAACAAAGTTGGAAGTAAAGTCTGATTCTTATTACGACATAAGTGAAGAAGACGATATTCCATTTCCATCATTACAGTACTCTAGACAATTGTCACTACGAAATTATTACAACGAAATTAAAACAATACTCACAAAACCATATGAAAAATTAATGTTAAAAGTAGCTTCTGCTATTGGTCTTCTTACAATTGAACTAGATAAGCTTAAAAAATTAATGTTAGCAAATTTCGTAGTCGCATATACAATTATCAGACAACATCTTGTTCTCAAAAATTTCACGTTAGATCAGTTGAGCTTAGTATTAGGGTATATTGATGAAACAGAAATCGATTACAGCAATTTGGTGAATAAAACAGATTTGTACGAAAGTGAAGTAGGAAATAGTTTTGATTCATACGCTTGGTTAAAGAAACAGTATATACTAACAGATGAACGATATAAGGATACTTCGTCAAATATTTATGACAAATACAGAATTTTTATAGCTGATCCTAATAATAATAAATTTCGTGAGTTTCTTGATTCAATTGCTGGTGCCAGAACGTTTGTTTTTGTGTAATAAAATTGTATAATGAAAAAACATATCATTGATTTCAATCACATTTCAGAGGAAATTCCAAAACAAGATGTTGACGCATTAGTAAAATATTATAAATTTTATCATAAAAACCTCTGGTGTGTAAAAGAATGTTATAAATACTACCGTAGAATACTTCGAGTAATATCATATTTGCCATTGTTAATGACTAGCTCTTGTATAATTTCAAGTGGAGCATTATTAAATCCGTTTTTGTTAATAATATCTGGTGTCGGTGTTTCTCTTGCAACAGCGTGTAAAAAAACTGAACCTCGACTTGCAACTAAAAAAAATGCTTGTGAAACAGCAAGTATCACCTATAAAAAATTACTTGATCAGATACGATCTTATTTGCGTGGTATAAAATATGATATGGACGATTTAATACGAGAGTTTCGTATTATTGACAGTATGTTAACAGATATTCTGCCAATGAGAGTCAGCAGATATGAAAAAGATTATCATAAAATATGGGTTACAATAGAAGTAGATGTTTTATTTTGTACAGCTTTAGAAATATCATTATCAAATAAAATGTCAACCATATTGTCAATAAATGTCATCAAATCATCTGCCCAACCTCTTATTTGTTCGTCATTTTCAATCGCGAATAACCATACTGACCCATATTTTGGTGATATATGGTAACCAACTTTTTTTAATACAATCGCTTATTATTTTAGGTTTTATACCAGTATAGCTTGAGGCTGCTCTAATCGAATTAAATCTCTTACAAAATTTGTTTGTAAGATCAAACCCAACATGTCGGATTGAATGGCAGAATGCCATTATATAATATTTCATTTGTTTAATTTGAACAAAATTTATTGGTTTAGAATCCCCTTTGGGTTTCAAATTAATCATCATTTTCTGAGATAAAAATGTGGAGGAGGGTGGTTTTTGAGGGAGAGGGGGTCTCTAAGGTGGTGAAAAAATGTCATAATATATTTATTTTAGAGGGGGTGGGGTTTCTAGCCTAAAACACTCTTTGGAATAAAACCCTCATCTATGTATACTGAGGGGGTGTGTGTGAGGTTTTCTGACCTTAAACCCTCTTTGGTTTCGAACCCTCATCTATGTATACTACTTATATAATCAAAATATTAATAAATCTCTCTCTCTCTCTCTCTCTCTCTCTCTCTCTCTCTCTCTCTCTCTCTATATATATATATATATATATATATATATATATATATATATATATATATATATATTTATATCTGTGTGTGTGTGTTATTGGACTGCACGTAAACAAAATATATGTATGTATGTATACATCTCGGTAAGTAGGAAAGTAGACAGGGACAGGGGCGTATGTATATATTTCCACAGACATATATTTATTTGTGGGAATGGATATGTGGATGGAATTTCTACTTTCACTATATATCGAAAGTGGTTTAAATACGTGTAACTTGTTACAGTTTTCCCCCAATCCATCCAACCATAAATGTATACATGCATGCACGCGTCTATCCATCCATGCATGCATGCGTTTCACATGCGTGTCGTATACACACACGTGAGATTTATGTGTATATTAACCTATTTATAACTGCATACCATATATCGACAAATCAATGACAAGAAGGCGACGGAATAAGTCAAACCTGTATGGTGTATGAATTTATATGGAGTTTTTAATCTATTATCTAGTTATTTAAAATTCTTAATAATAACTTGAAATGAAGATATGGGATGTTGCATATTACCCTAAACGTTTTATCTGTCAGGTTGGACAAAGCAAGTGGAGCTGACGGACAAAGTGTCCAACAGCAACCATTTTATCATTATATACAATGGCACTAACCCCAATGGTTAAGCTTGATGTAGTTTATTATAATTGTCCCTCATTCATCCATCTAATCTTTCATTCTTGCATAGATAAATCCATCCGAGAAAACAACATTTTTATGAATATAATTGAATGCCCAAACTATTTTCATAATAAATACATGGTGTCCAACTAATACAAACTTCAAATCTGTGAATAATAACAATGCACACACACACACACACACACACACACACACACACACACACACACGCAAACACACACACAACGTATGAAAAATGGGCTTTTGTCTTTTACGTTTTCTTCAGGGACGCGGCCACCTGCCGCATGCAGCCCACCAAGACGTATCATGTGCCCCGCAAAATGATTGGCGTCACAAGATGTCGTCAGAGACATCAAAGGTGATGCGGCCCTTGGGCCATCGAAAACGCCATCATGCGGCCCTCAGGGTGGTTTGAGTTTGAGACTCCTGGTCTACTTTGTGCCCCTGCCACACGTCCTAGCCTCTATCCCCATTACATAGTTTACCCATAAGCGACCCATGCATGTTTACCACTCTTAATTATGCACAAACTTGACCCAGACATGAAGGGTACAGTCTACTTCGGATGTTATGAAAGAGGTAAAACTTCTCCAGGCACCCCTCGTTTCAGCACACCCCTCTATATGGTAGCAAATTTGTCAAATATCCATCCTACAAACGCATTGCCAGGTTTGGAAACACCCTTACAAAATCCGACTAAAGCAGCAATCTAGCCTTATTTCTACGTCTAGTAATTGTTTCTATTTTGGCAGTGCCAAAGGATATTTTCAATTATTGCAGTTCCGAAATATGTCGGTCCTTTAAAAGCATAATATCGAAAACGGAACATGTTTAAAGGCGAAACAGTTCAATTATTTCAAATTGTTCCAGCGGGCAAAATATCACAAAGGTAACAACTTAAAACCTATCTTACAATATAGGACATTGTAAAATATTTAAGCACAGCTGGTTGGTCCTCTATCTGGCATTTCATAGAAAACTTGCAGAAGACGTGACCAAAATGACATTTTCCATCTCACGATCGTAATGGAAGTCTGGGGTTGACTATTTTATTTTCGGGACCGGATGAGATAGTATGGGACCTTTTTTTAAAAATGTCTTGCCTCCAAATAGATTGAAAATACTTGTATTGCTTTTATTTGAAGAAAAAAAAGAACTTATTATATTCATTTTATTAACTTAAAAATAAATTATCCAGATTCCACCATCTCCGAAATTAAAATTGTCGGGACATAATGAACAACGCACAATAGTTTTATTAGGCTAAATTGTGCCAGGTGGCAAAGTATCACTCGAGTGATCGCTTAATAATATTTTACAATATACCACATTATAAAATATGTAAACCCGTCATGTAAATGCATCTAAGTAGCCAATATTACAGACAAATATAGATAAGAGAACATAAAAAGATAAAGAGATAAGCTTGATATCTACTGAAACAATTATATTCACTAAATGAAATCAGTGACATAGGCTTGGAGTATATGGAAGTGATTGTATTTAATTAATAAATTGAAGATATGACAATAATGAAACATATTAGTTTTGATGGATTTGCACGTCGTTATTGAGTAATGACCTTTTAGAGTCTATTCTATTAAAAATATCTGCAAGCGTAATAAACACCATTTTCCTCGCTGTTGCCGAATTCGCTAAAAGGAAGTACAATACATCATATATAAGATATACGTATAAGTTCCATCGAAACTCCTTGTGATACCAAATCAAATACTCACCATGCAGTGAACAAACAAGCTTATTACTGGACACTTCAAACCTTAACGCCAAAATCATTTTGTTAGAATTTCCTGGAAACATACACCATAATCAATATCCCGTCCGAGAAAGATACTTTAATCGTCCGGCACTACAGTTACAACACGATATGTAGAGATTGGCAAACTGCAAACTTTAAAGAGAATCGTACATTCATTATGGCTTAATTGGGGCAAACAAGGATAGGCTTGAAGAAAATCGGAGTCGTGGCCAGTGTCTCTGAAAATACAAAAGCAAGGCTGATGTACTACCTGCAATGCGTGTGTAATGCTTTGAAAGCTGATGATGGTGATAACGCCACACTCCAAAAAATGACAAACTATAGGAACTACCCTTTTTTGACAACAGAGGAAGTGAACACACTCATTACCCTGTGTTACCTATTCTCTCCAGACGTGCTGACTGATAAAGTATTCTTCCAAGATGATGAAATGTGTGGAAACTACAGCAATGAATTCTACGAATTGTCCGCTGTCAGGAGCCGATTTCTTGTCTCAAGCACTCTGTTAATTGGGGGACAGACCCGAGCGGTGAAGAAAATCATGACTTTTAAGATGTCCTGGATCAGAAAAAACTGGATGGAACCTATGAAAAAACTTCTTGGAAGCAGACGAGCAATGGAACAGCAGAGATGAAGGCGCTAAAATGAAGATTGTGTTATTCAGAGAAATAACTGTCTTCGAATGATGTAGGTGTCAAACTCAAATAACTGTCTTCGAACGATGTAGGTGTCAAACTCAAATAACTGCATCCTGGTTTATTCTTTGTGTCATGGATTTTGCAAACTTTTCTGTCTTTTATTAAGGTGGCATGTGCAACTAATTTACCAATACATTTATCAAATAGTCTTTTTTTAAGTTTCAGTTTTTTTCTGTCAAGTTATTCTCTAACAGTAAACCTGTGTTAAGACCGCTATTTTCCATGTGTCACTTCAGAACGTTACAATAACTGAATGTTATTATACACAAAGTTTTAACGAGAGAGAGAGAGAGAGAGAGAGAGAGAAAAGTAGAGGGAGATATTAAATGTAGTGTATAAATGACAAAGAGATTATCATTGGTCTTCAGTCCACTTTAGCCATTTATTCAGATTGACTTGAATAGAGTTATATTATGGTGGGTTTATATTCGCATACTGCATTCCTTTCACAAGACGTATATATCTACTTATTGGCTATATTTGATCCAAATTGTAACTATGATGGTCTTATCGTTGCATTTCAAACATTACTTTATTTTGTATTTTTTAAACTCTATTTTGGGAAGTGGAGTTAGAGTGGCATTTAATTTATACTCAGCGTTAAAATTATGTGTCAAGCACGGCAAACTTTGTTATTAAACATTCGATTACAAAATCTACATTACTTTATAACTGGAGGGGTAAAACTAATTTTTGGGGATAAGTGACAGGAAACATGGATTGTCAATATATTTCCTTAGATGATGTAATTTTATGCCATATATTGATGCAATAAAATGTTCCGAGACACACTGATTTTGATAATTTGAATATTTATGTGAGAATCATATTTGTGTACGCATCGTAAATAGTTGTGTACGCATCACACATGTTTGTGTCATATAACATCACACACATGTTTACATTACCGCTATCTACAGCGATTGCATTTTTACAATACAGAGAGAGCACATGGAGATCAATTTTTTTGCGTACTCCGAGGTTCAATTATGTCATTGCGAATAACTTCTCTTTATTAAATTTTAGTCTCAATACAACATAATGCAAACTAATCTGTGGTGCTGGATGTATGTAACACAATAGAAAGCGAGTCTATGGTATTCACACACCATCTCGTTTTTAAAAAAGGCTCCAAAGCTATAGAAATTGCACAAAACTTATTCATTTTATTCACCTATTTATAAGTTCTATCCTGATTGTCACAAGGGAGGCCCAAACACTGTTGATTTTTTGAGTCAAACCGGGTTTTCTTTAGTAATATGGTCCACCATATTTGCATGGCGTATATATGTATTCAAGCAACATATGTCATATCGCACAGTCTTTAGTAATGGCAATAATTCTGTAAATTTTGTAGTTACATCTCTATGAACACAAGTATACAAGAATTCCTCTATTTTAATTTTTTAATTTGTTTCAAAAATATTAAAACTAGACATTGCAAATATTGGACGCAGACGACATAGTTTTTACTGAAATGGATTACTCTATAAACAGGAAAAGAACGGTGAGCAGTCTGTATGCTTGCTTGCATCGGGAGCTTCCTTTTGCTTTTTAAAGCCAACAAGTATATATTGTTATACTTGAGGCTTTTCGTTTGTTTCAAACAGGTGTTGGGTACGAAAAAATGGGAGTGTGTGCGAATACTATATTACTTGAGGGAGCCATAGTTCGTTGTGTGGACTACATCACAGTCTAAAACAGTGGCACAATGTTCAATTGCAAAGCACACTTTGCTTTCGACTTGCATGCTGCATCACAGTGCATGATAGGTGGTATTGTACACAAGTTAAGATCATCAGATGATTTCGACCTGCGTAGTTTATCACAATGCGAAGAAAAAGCAATTAATGCACAAGTTCATGTCATTACGTCACAGTAGAAATAGTAATGTAAACACATAACTCATAAAATAGTGACGTAATTGTAGAATGCAGTGTAAATGCTAAAGATCCAAAATACATTTATATATGGTTAGCTGGCTGACTGTTTGTATGTATGTATGTGTATGCGTGCGTGTGTGTGTGTGTGTGTGTGTGTGTGTGTGTGTGTGTGTTCAAATTAGGCTAAAAACCATAAAGGAATAGGATATCAATCTTGTCAACATTATGAATAGCAACGTCTTTTGTTAACAAATATGGAATAGTAGGAAAGGAATAACAATTTAAATGACAGAAAAATCTATAAATTGCTCGGATATCAATTCTTAACAATGGCTAAGTACTGGGTACTGCACAAAACAATGACTAAGTACTGGTTACTGCACAAAACAATGACAAAATACTGGTTACTGCACAAATCAATGACTAGGTACTGGTTACTGCACAAATCAATGACTAGGTACTGGTTACTGCACAAAACAAGAAAATCAAATTAATCAAACAAATGTACAGTGTCAGAATTATTCATATGACTGAGGCTTGAATTCTGCTACAAGTCGAAAAATAAGCACGGTAATAGAAGTGACTTTTATCGATTTGTTGTGATTCAGACAACGTTCACAGTGACATGAAGGATGACACCAAGTTCTGTGAAACATGGCTATGGAAACGAACATCTTATTTGGCATCCCACAAAGCAAGGGGCGTTCCATTTAGAAAATTCTCCGAATTAAGGTCAAAACTATATTCATATATAACTAATAAACACGAAAAGAAACTTTGCAAATGAACAAAAATTGTGCAATTAAATAAAAAATAAAAGTCATAATGTACAAAAATGTATATTAAGTAAGAACGAAAATTACCAGAAAGAGAATCTATTTTGGGCATTCAATCACGAGATGTGAGATACTAAAATATAAAGTAATAGCATTGTATGTGAATGACCACATATAATTTTAGTTGAGATAATATCATTGTATGTGTATGACCACATATAATTTTGGTTGACAGTGAAAGTACATTACTTTAAGGACATGTAGGTTTACTGTAGTCATTTAAATCCACACGGTCGTCAGTCATAAACAAAATAGTTATACCTTGGCTCACAGCAACCAATAGCACTAATCGCTTTTCAGAATTTACCATAAGGATCTATCCGTATCAGGTTTTCATCTTTGAATAACCACTTTCTAATGTAAGTTTTGTCGAACAGAAGCTTTAAACGGATAATAACGATGTAATAAAACAGACTATATTAAGTTCTATCAGATCTAGTGCAATTAGGATCGTTAAAGTACGCTTAACGATACCAGAAAGATAATTGGTTTTATTTTTAATTATTTTATGACTTTTGAAAGATGTTGTATAAACTGGATACGATGGAGATAAACCACATTTAGTAGACTTTCTATTGTTATTAAGATTTGTCTAACATCGTTGAATTTAAAACTTTCCAGATGACTGGCTTCTCATTTGATACAGAATATTAAGAAACCCATTAAGCTCATTCACAAAACAGCAAATGTGTATACCACTGCAGTCGTTCAACTATTAAAGAAAATTACTACCAATTGACATGGTTTTATCTTTGAGCAACATTCCTCTTGGATTGTGAACACATTGTAACTAGTACCTCCTTTTACGTTTACATCAAGCACGATAAAGTAACAATCGGAAACTAAACTCCTTGAGGGATCTTTTCATCCTCAGGACAAGTAATGTAATACAGCTACAGCACACTGACATGGTGACACGTAATAAAAGGCTGTTCATTAGCTATTTCTGAGCAACAAATAATTGGAGACTTAACTTTTAAAAAGTCATAATTGGTAAACATACTTACACCGATCATAAGTGCAATGAATGTGTATTCTAATTTTATCTGTTCATCAGAAGGCTGATAGAATTGATTTGGTGGTGACTGTAGTGCTTCAAATTAAGGAGCATAAGGCCATCTTCCAAGTTTAACATAATTTTCTTTGTGCATAGAAACGTACATAGCAAATGCATTATCCAGGTTGTTTAAAAACTGAGTCATCGACCTTGCCCTTTCAATCTTTCATTCGAACAGTCAAAAACTTTGCTCCGGTTTTCCTTAGAAGTTCTTCAATGTTTAAATCATGATTCATTCCTTCATTCGGTTCCATTACACACTGGACACGGATTGCATCCCGTAAATGCAAGACTCTTAGTTGTTGCTCCGCTAATCATTATTCCTGCTATATTCACTCGAAAATATAATAATCAGTACTACAGTCTTATCTGACTTTTACATCACCAAATGACAGAATGGTCCCTTCTTTGCTTTTCAAACCATTTATAACAACTTTGTTCTTTTCTAGTTAATGACTACGTGTTTCTTGAACAAGGTGGGGATAAGAATATTGTCATTGAAACTCTAAAGAATATGCCAGATGTTGGCTGTTTTCCTCCAAACCAATGTAAATCTCAACGTAATCACTCGAAACTGTCTTAAATAAGTAATATTCAAGTTGATAATAGTGTGAATAGGTCCGATCTTTTAATTAGAGTGGCAATTTGTTATAACGTTTATCATGTGTCTAGCTTGTGTGTAGGCAAATGTGATGATACATAATTCAATTTATAGCTGTTAACTTGTGTCTGGCTACACAAATTTAGAGAATTATGATGACTATGGATAAACAAGGTGTATGGCTTCTCCATACGAAATAAAAAAGGAAAGTACAGACAGTGTTCTACAATAACTCTTCTTTGTTATTCATGTGTTCATCCTTTCCATCTTTCTTCTGTATAGTCATAACGAAGGCATGCCTCTTTTCTACATTACCTGCCTAAAATATGTGATAAACGGTAATTTACATCATCATCCACGACATTCGACCTGAGATCCAAACCAAGTTAGTATATCATCTTCCCACCAACCTGTAGATTTGTGTTTGCGAACACTCTAATATGAAGTGTTAGGTTTCCTTCATGTCCGTCAAAGTAAAAATATCTCCATTTAGCTTATTTACCTCGTTAGGTATCATATTTCAACAATCCTTAAATATGTGTTTTAACGCACAAAAATTGGTTACCATGTAAGGGGACTAAACTTGATGTTTCAAGAGATGCATCTGCGCTTACAATGACGAAATTCGTTTAATTCTGTATTACTCTCGATGTCATTGCGAAATGTAATTTCTTCATTTTATGATTTGAAATTTACGGACAAGTAAGAAAACTAAACAAAAACTATCTATTCAAGACAAAAACGTCCTCTTAAGAAGTATAGGCATGAATACCGAGATAAAAACAATGTTATGAATGAATTGTCACGACTTTATAACTGATCAATATTACATCAACAGTGACCCTGAAAGTCTTTACGCATAATCTCTTTCTTTCTCTCTCTCTCTCTCTCTCTCTCTCTCTCTCTCTCTCTCTCTCTCTCTCTCTCTCTGGGACCCCGAGTGGCCAAGTGGTCTAAAGCGCTCACCGTTACGGATCACTGCCATCTCACCTCTGTCTGCGTGGGTTCGAGTCTCTGGCTCAGCCAATGTGGGTACGTGAGAAAGCTTGCCAGCAGCTTCTCGTGGGTTGGTGGTTCTTTCTGGGGTTTTCCCGGGATCTTCCTCCACCATTTATACTCGCCGCTATATATAGCCTATCTTGTGCCGATAAATGGCGTTAAACCCCATAACAACAATAACCCTCTCTCTCTCTCTCTCTCTCTCTCTCTCTCTCTCTCTCTCTCTCTCTCACACACACACACACACACACACACACACACACACACACACACACTATCAATGATCATATCTTGGATAAATTAACCTTCATAATGTCTAGCTTTAGACAGCCATTGTGTACTAGAATGCTTATTTATGCAAACGAGATGCTCATTACACATCTTGTATCCTTGTCTTCAACAGATACGTTCCACATTCATGCTTTGTACCCAACACATCGTATTGTTTCCCTTCTTCGCGAACTGGTTGAACCTGTATTTTAAGTATTCCATCGGATCCGAAGATAAATTGTCATATTGTTATGGAGAGTATTTATAGGTTACTGCATTTGTATGGGAAAATATGAACGAGTTTTTCGGATGTGTATACTGCACGACCTTGGGAGTGCAGTATATCCATCCGACAAAACGAGTTCATATTTTCCCATACAAGTGCAGTAACCTTTTTAGTATGTTCTCATTTACTTATTCTACTCAAGGCTTAAATATATAAACAAAAATACACTACAAGAAACAAAGTAACTGAATGTGTGCCGTATTCCAAACTTAAAATTGACATTTGGAGTCATATTGTGAATGAATGCGAACTGCAACAACTTTTCCATTTGATCTCGAATGAATAGATTTTGACATTTTTGTCGATTCGACGAAATTTTGTGATTATGGACTGGATATATGTATATGAAGTACGTCGATTTCAGCGTCTGTGCCAATTCTACATGAAATACATCGTATTGAAACAGCGAGGCAGAAGTGTGTTGACATCGGCATGCGTGTTTCTGTTCTGTCATTGAATGATTCAGATCATAATGTGGGAAAAATATGAAGTCTTTCAATTGCAATTATCGAAAAGATGCTGTGGAAGTTAATGTTTATTTCAGTTTGAGTGCAGTAAGGAGAATGCAATTGCACTTGGAAGATAGTCAAAGTTACAGTACAATTTCGAAATGTGCAATCAAGCTTGAGAACCCATGACATTGCTCTTGTAATTCGGATTTACAGAACTAAGAAAGTGCATTTTGAGGAAATTCAGGATGTAAAACTGTAAGTATATTTTTGCCATTTTTATTAACAGCTAAAAAATATAGTTTATGTCTTGTAACTTGCATGTTATTTGTAAGGACCCTGTCTGGCGTCTATAGCTAGCCTAAATCTGAAACATTGTATCAAAAATGTTAGCGCGGAATGTGCCAAAGCAGCTGGTTTGTGGCAGTGCACTAAACATCTGCTTTAGTTCATTCAGAAACAAATTGTTTGCTTACAATATAAAGTAGTTCCTTTATTCGCGTGAATGCAGTATGAATTGAGCACGCAAGTTCAGTATTGCAAAATACTGCACGATTCTGACAATGTAAAGTTAACGGAGAAAAAAATGAGCATATAATAATATCCCCGTTTGTTATTTTTCATTCTTAGTATTACTGTGTGCAATATCTGAATCAGTCATGTGGGTAGTTTTGCGTGCTTATTACAGGGCTTGCATAATCTCGAAATTTCGTTTTTCCCCTTTATTGTTTTCATTATACGTAAAGGCGTAAAGGCGTAAAGGTGCCGCAGTACGGCATGCTTTACTTCACAAATCCAGGATATACCCATGTGTGTGTGTGTGTGTGTGTATATATATATATATATATATATATATATATATATATATATATAGAGATAGATAGATAGATAGATAGATAGACGTAATTCGGAGAAGAACGAACGGCACATATGGAGGCAGATAGACGAGCTAACAGATCAGGCCATTGCAACCACCGGCGACCTGGAAAACGCACCTGAGCAATTTACCTTCCTGATTGTGTGTGTAATGGTTCTACGTATGCCTTTGAATATCTGTCGTAAACATTTCAGCTACTGATCAATCTCGTACTATGTCTCCAAGGAATCGATAACATTTAAGATAAACCATTCCCATAACCACTGAACCTAAATATGTATAGTACCTTACATTTCTATTTATTTTTTTTTAAGTGGGCCCCGGGTGGCCGAGCGATCTAAAGCGCTCATCGCTACAGATAACTGTCGTCTTACCTCTGTCTGCGTGGGTTCGAGTCTTTGGTTCGGACAATGTGGGTACGTAAGAAAGTTTGCCAGTAGCTTCCCGTGGGTCGATGGTTCTTCCTTGGTTCTCCCTCCACCAGTTATACTGCCTGCTATGTATAGTTTATCATTTGCTGAACACTGTCGTTAGACGTATCAATAACAACTATATATGTTTTTATTTTGGGCATGTTTGAATTATCTAAATAATGTTCAGATTTGTTTGTTTGTTGCAAATTGAGGTACTGTTACTAACTTTCCTTCCTATATATTAACTTATTTAATACCAGGAATGTGTAGGCTTCACACTTAAACAAATAGAAATCTTTTAAATATGTTTTGCCTGGTTGAATTGTCAGATTATGACGATCGGCATTTGATTTAAAATTTGACTTATAATAAATGAAACAGTGGATAATCTACTAATCGTAATTTACATACAAAAAACTTTTAGACTAATATTAAGCTAACTTTACATATCTCTAAAAGACTGGAATGTTCAACTCATGGACAATAACAAAGACAAATTAAAAAAAGACAAAACGAATCCAGGACCAGCAAAGAAATTTAAGAGGTTAGAGAAACTATCCACGCGGAGATGAACAGGGTAGACAACTTGTAAAACACGCTTAAGAATTATTTTTAAAGCTAAAGATAAACATTTAATAAAAAAAAAATAAAAAAAACAATAAAAGAACTGACAATTTGAAAACTGCAAGGCGTAAGATGATATGTTGCTGCACGAGCACTACGTGAAAAAAGATACAAATTTACGAAGATCAAGAAATATATGTTTTTAATATTTTTAGTATCTGTTCATATAGCTGTTTTGGCATTGCAAGGGTAAAGTTATTTCCTTAGAAAGTTTTCAAAAGTGTGTATTTGGCTCACGTGCAGAACACGTTCCATTTGACTTGCAATAGATCTTAAATTTAATAATGAACAATCGACCGAATGCCAGTAACGAAAAATTGTTCGTACAATCTACAACTATGTATTTATCTTCCAATCCCATCTCAGTGCGCGAAATCAAAGACTGGCTCAAATTTTGCAACACAGAATGAGCAATCCAACCGAGAGATTGTTGGTTTTTATAATAACGCCAATACGACGTCAGAATGAATAAGCTCTATTAAGTTCGATGTAAGATGCATTAATAAACAATCTTAGTTACAAGTCTGCAGATACTGATGGATGCGGATTGCTTCTGTGTTGAATGGCATATCAAGACATGAAAGGGTATACAGTGCTGAAGAAGTCTAATTCAAATACGTTGACCAGAAACACACCTAGTCGATCCTTCTGGTTGCGAGACCTGCAAACTAAGTACCGTGCCACCGCTGCCTGGTGATGGATATAATAATAGGTATGACTGTCTTATTGGATTCAAGTCAAGTTTGGTGATTTTCTATACCCTTGGTTTTCAAATAATGAGCTTTCTCTAGAAATAATATGTAGCTGAATCAATATCTTTTGCGTCAGAATTTTTCCGGTCATTTCCTATTGACTATTGCTTTTCATATTTTACATTGTATTTACGTAAATATTTAAATATCCTAATGCAAATGTTTGAATAATTAGGTTTTCTCTGTATAAATTTTGTAGCTGTACATCGTTAAGCACGTATTATATTCGGATTATAAAAGCTACTTTCAGAACATGTCAATAGGTAAGGAAAGTTTAAAAAAATTATAATTTCAGTGATATCAGTAGCTCTTTAATTGTTAGTGATCAATTAACTCACTTCACAAGCGATAGCTGCATAAGTGAGTATCCTGAATTTTTTTTCCATATAGAAAGGATAAAAAAGCAATTAATTTATACATCTGATGTACGATGCTCTTATTCAACTCATACAAACTATGAAAATATTCATGAATCTGTCATGCGTAACTTTATATAACTCATATAAACTATGAAAGTATTCATGAATTTGTCATTCGTAACTTTATATAATTCATGAATCTGTCATTCGTTACTTTATATAATTCAAATAAACTATGAAAGTATTCATGAATATCTCATTCGTAACTTTACATAACTCGTAAAACTATAAAAGTATTCATAACTGTGTCATGCCTAACTTTGTATAACTCGTACAATGAAAGTATTCATGCTTCTGTCATGCGCAATTTTTTATAACTCATACAAACTATGAAAGTATTCATGAATCTAGCATGCGTAACTTTATATAACTCATACAATGAAAGTATTCATGAATCTGTCATGCGTAACTTTATGTAAGTCATGCAATGAAAGTATTCATGAATCTGTAATGCGTGACTTTATATAACTCATACAAATGTCATCCCTTCATGTGTAGACATTTTATAAAATTTTGTCGGCGCATTGCATATCCATGAATAAACGGTCCGATTTCAAAGCACCAAACATTAATATGTATATAAAACACTCGAACTTGTAGATCAACAAAGATTAGTCATAATTGCAATCTTGTTTTGTTTATAAAAATAAATAAAGAATGCATAAATCACGAAGGTCGTACAATAATGAACATGTCTGACGTGGCGAATCGTACAGTCACTGCTTTCTCGATGTCTTCTTTCTTCTTCCACATCCCTACGACTCCTTAGAAATTCTTCCATTTGATGTTTCTGATCCAAGACATCTTGGCGGTCATGGTCGTCTCTGACGGCTGGGTTCATAGAACCCGTTGTTTCTCATTCCATATGTCGTCTTTAAAGAAAACGTTATTGCTGAAGGCATCCGGAAAAAATGAAGCATCACAACTTAATGAGTGTATCGGTTTTCTTCCGCTTAAGGGAGTATTGTTTTTAATTTGTCAAATGATGAAACGCAACTATTCCACGATTACTTTAAAATACCTATTTCATCCCTTTTATGTAAACTTTGACGTACAAGTCAGTAGAAAATCAAACCATGATCTATAAATGCTTATTCCATCAGGGTTTATGTGCACTCTGACGTCGACAGCAGACGAAATTCATACCATGATGCATAAATGCCTATTTCCTGAACGTTTATATGAACCATGAAGTAGCACACACGTTAAGCTCCTACCTCGATTTTCAAATGATTAATACATCACGAATCATGTGTGCTCTGTGTTACGAGTCTATGCTCTTAAAATAAGTAACAGAAAAGAGTGAAGAAAACAAGCTTTGTAAAATTTAACAAATAATTTATTTCCCTAGACTACAAAGTAAAAAAATAAGAAAAGAGAACTTACGGCATTGCGAATTAAATCCAAATTGTAACCCAAGAATTAAAAAACACAAGTCCTATCAATGAAAAGTTCTAAGTGAATCACAGTTTAAATCCCGATGAAAATCCAAGATGGAAGGCGATGACGTGTGCAATAGTCAGCGTTGTACTGATGTGTCAACAGTCTCTTGTTGAATCACAGAAAATATTATTCCAGTTTTTGAATTCCGTATAAATTCTGGTAAATGTCTCTGTCCATGAATTAATTTGGAGCCCTTTTGTATTTCCAGGGAAAACAATCACTTGAAATTCAATAATTTGAAGAAAATAAAAATTCAGCCCCAAACTGGACACAACATAAAACAACTTGACGTCTCAAGTGTTAAGGCACGACTGATTATTCTTATCATAACATCAGTTATAAGACTAACTAAAACGCAAAACAGATTCCCCGAAGGGGGTCAAGAGTTCATCCTTCTGGAAATAAATAGAAGTTTGTTTATCAATTTACACGTGCTTTATATCATGTAGACCAGGTATGACCTTGACTCAACTTACTGATTCTTACTCTGAGAAAGATAATTAATTTTTTTTTAAAAAAAGTTGTTTACCAAAACTGTCACTGATTTTGGAACAAGGTCAGCAACAGATACAATGTTTCATTTATTAGCTGTTTACATCGAAAATAAAAATAAAAAATGTCAGTCAGGTCAAACAGAACTGAACTCTATTCTGGACAATATCAAATCCAGTAAACAATATTACATTACAATAGCATGTAATGGAATAAAAAGAATTAAAACTAACAGACAAATAATTAACTTAAATATACACAACATTTGTCATAAACCACAGCAATGGATTTTCTTTTGTATCACGTACTATGTTTGTGTACCGCTACATACAATATAATGATGTCATTCTATTTTCCTTCAGAAATGAAATTTTCTTCATACGGAGCTTAATATGTATGTATGTATGTATGTATGTATGTATGTATGTATGTATGTATGCATGCATGTATGCATGTATTTATGTTAACTGAGTTTCCATTTTTCACTTAGTTACAATAATGGCTGAAACAAACTACTTAAATATCCCAAGTCCTTCTAGCCACGCCCTCCCCAACTCCAACTTCATGTAGCCATTCGTCCAAGGTTGCGTGCATATGGGCAAACATGAATGAGCATGTATATGTACTGGCATATTAGTACTTACATGCACACATGAGTACATGGAGGGGTGGGGGTCGGCAGAGCAATATTATTCTGCTCGAGGTATGATTTAGCTCTTTTAAAATCTATACTCCGAATACAAAAGAATTCATTCATTTTCTGTTCTGTTTAAACCCGGAAGATAAATCCTCCATACCCTTGAAAACACTGTCCTTTCTTGTTACTTTCTTTGGAAAAACCATACTTGTTGAACCGGTTGAAGTATAATTCTGCGAATTGTACGTATTCGTGCAAACTAAGAACAACTAGTGTTATGTATATAAGTCATTTGACTGCATGTACAAATAAATCCTGGCAACTTTGTACCATAGCACAGCCTACCAAGGGAAGGATATATATATATATATATATATATATATATATATATATATATATATATATATATATATATATATATATATATGTATGTATGCATGTAGGTAAGCTTGTATGGATCAATGTAGGTATGTATGTATAGAAGCATACAAGTATTTATGTGTGGGGATAGTTATATGAATGAAGTTTAAATTGTTAGCTAAATATCAACAGTGTTTCAAATACGTGTAACTTATTAAACATTTTCCAAATTCACCCACCCATACATACACACATACATACATACATACATACATACATACATACATACATACATAAAGTGGTCTAAAGTGCTCACAGTTCCGGATCACTGCCATCTCACCTCTTTCTGCGTGGGTTAGAGTCTTGGGCTCGGCTAATGTGGGTGCGTGAGAAAGCTTGCCAGAAACTTCACGTGGGTCGGTGGTTCTTCCAGGGGTTTTCCAGGGTTCTTCCTCCACCAGTTCTTCTGGCCGCCATGTATAGCCTCTCTTGTGCTGAAAATGGCGTTAAACCCATTCATGCATGCATGTATACATGTGTGTTGTAAATGTATACATGATATTTATGTGTATATGTAAGTATACGTGTCTGCACACCATCCTCCATAAATGTATGAAGAGTGACAGAATAAGAAGACTATGCATGGTATATGCAGTATGGAGCTCTGTGTTGATAAGGTTTGAACTTAAAATTCATAATTAAAACCGAATGATATAAAAGTTACAGATTGGTCAAAAATTCAAAGTCTACCCGTAACCATGGCGTAGATTGCTGGAACATACTGATATGTGATGGACTCGACCATGCTGATATGTGATCAACTACGTTGTACTTTGTACTCAAACATACTGATATGTGATGGACTATGTCGTACTGTGTACTCGTACATATTGCTATATGATGGACTACGTTGTACTATGGACTTCACTATACTGATATGTAATGGACTATGTTGTACTATGGACTCGAACATACTGACATGTGATGGACTACGTTGTACTATGGACTTCACTATACTGATATGTGATGGACTACCTTATACTATGGACCCGAACATACTGATATGTGATGGACTACGTTGTACTATGGACTCGAATATAGTGATATGTGATGGACTACGTTGTACTATGGACTCGAACATACTGATATGTGATGGACTACGTTGTACTATGGACTCGAACATATTGATATATGATGGACTACGTTGTACTATGGACTTCACTATATTGACATGTGATGGACTACGTTGTACTATGGACTTCACTATACTGATATGTGATGGACTACCTTATACTATGGATGCGAACATACTGATATGTGATGGACTACGTTGTACTATGGACTCGAATATAGTGATATGTGATGGACTACGTTGTACTATGGACTCGAACATACTGATATGTGATGGACTACGTTGTACTATGGACTCGAACATATTGATATATGATGGACTACGTTGTACTATGGACTTCACTATATTGATATGTGATGGACTACCTTATACTATGGACCCGAACATACTGATATGTGATGGACTACGTTGTACTATGGACTCGAACATACTGATATTTGATGGACTACGTTGTACTATGGACTCGAACATACTGATATGTTATGGGCTACGTTGTACTATGGACTTGACTATATTGATAAGTGATGTACTACGTTGCACAATGTTTTCTTGTTGACCGGATAAAGTATATATAGGTTATTGTAAGCCCTTGAACGTTACAAGTAGTAACATTTCTCGTTTTGTCTGTCGTATCTGGTATATCATGTTGTGCCTTGGGACAAAGATTCATAAAAACCACTATTTTATATTATCTCAAAATTTGAATCTTACATGTAGCTCGTTTATACAGCTCTTAACAATTTAATCCCAAAATCTACACAGTTCACCTCTGTGTTGATAAGGTTTGAACTTAAAATTCATAATTAAAACCGAATGATATAAAAGTTACAAATTGGTTAAAAATTCAAAGCGTACCCGTAACCATGGCGTAAATTGCTGGAACATACTGATAAGTGATGGACTCGAACATATTGATATGTGATCAACTACGTTGTACTTTGTACTCAAACATACTGATATGTGATGGACTATGTCGTACTGTGTACTCGTACATATTGCTATATGATGGACTACGTTGTACTATGGACCCGAACATACTGATATGTGATGGACTACGTTGTACTATGGACTTCACTATACTGATATGTGATGGACTACGTTATACTATGGACCCGAACATACTGATATGTGATGGACTACGTTGTACTATGGACTCGAATATAATGATATGTGATGGACTATTTGTAATATGGACTCGAACATACTGATATGTGATGGAATACGTTGTACTATGGACTCGAACATATTGATATGTTATGGGCTACGTTGTACTATGGACTTGACTATATTGATAAGTGATGTACTACGTTGCACAATGTTTTATTGTTGACCGGATAAAGTATATATAGGTCATTGTAGGCCCTTGAACGTTACAAGTAGTAACATTTCTCGTTTTGTCTGTCGTATCTGGTACATCATGTTGTGCCTTGGGACAAAGATTCATAAAAACCACTATTTTATATTATCTCAAAATTTGAATCTTACATGTAGCTCGTTTATACAGCTCTTAACAATTTAATCCCAAAATCTACACAGTTCACCCTTTGGCTTTGACCTTTAATGCCTGGATCTATCATCCCAATGGCAGACCTCAGCCGTCGATATCAAAACCTTTTCAGGAACGTGGCTTATATCGTTCTGTACATCTGTAAATTACACCAGTTTAAAACAACTATGTACTGCTTTTATTGTCTTAGAAAACATGGATTTGAAAAGTTCTATGAGGTACAACAAAACACTTTGTGATGTTTGTGTTGCCATGGAAACCATGCGTTTGAAAACTTCAGAAGTGTGATCTGATGCAGCAATGGCAATATTATATTCAACTAGATATTTCTTAAGTACACTAGCAAATGAAATAAAAAGCAAAAACATCGATACATGTGTGAGTCGATACATGTGTGAGTCGATACATGTGTGAGATTAGTTTCGTATTGACTGTAAAAGGCAATACTGGCATTTTTGATGAAGAACTTTTTAAGAAAACGGAATCTAAAAAAGACGAAAGATTGCCATGTCAACTTAAAAAGTTGCAGAATTTACAAAGAGAGAAAAACAACTTTCCAGAACAGCGAGAAAATCATCATTGAAAATTACTAGTGAGAAATCAAAAAGATATAATCAACAACCTAATGAATCAGCAAAGGAAACTAACTTCATCAATGTCGAAAATAAAAGTGCAAGAACTAAGAATCTTACACGAAATAAACAACAACCAAGAAATAAAATGGGACAAGCATCACCATCAAGAACAACCTATCAACCAAATCACACAGAACAAAATAATAAACCCATTCAAAATAATTCGATGAATGATCAAGCAAAAAACTTAATAGCCCCAGGCACACAAAAGGCAACCTATGCAGATGCAGTCAAAAATGCGGCGAAGAAAATTACAAAGGAATCCAATACAACCGTAATAACAGCAATGAAAAGACTAATGAAAACCCTAAATGATCTGTTACAGACAACACAAACAGAAGAAATAATAGAAGATTTATCAGAATACAGAATAAGAACAGATGGAGGAAAGAAAAGAAAAGACAAAAGGAAATCAAAAGAGGAAAAGAAACTGTATTAAACCTTTCTAAGCGAATTCTAACCAATAGTGATTCTTCTAGGTAAGGGGTTATCATACTGTCCGAGAACCAAAGTGCACGACAATATTAAATTATCAGAAGCATTTTTTAAATACACAAGATCATTAAAATTAAAAGAATTTTTCTCACAATCATGCACATATTCACAAAATGAAAGTAGTTTTCATCTACATAATAAGCCCTTTTTCAATAAAAAAGAATCATCATTCACACCTTCTGGTGGACGAGATATTTATCTCGATTTTTATATTGAAGCAACTAAACAAGAAATTTTAAATAACAATCCTAAAAGAAAATATTTTACAAACATATCTAAAGAAGAATTAAATTCATTGCGTACTTTAGCACAAGACGAAAGTATTATTATTTAAAAAGCTGATAAGTCTAGCACCATAGTAATAATGAATAAGGAGGATTATATTAAAGAAGTAGAAAGACAATTAAATGATGAAGTATATTATGCAAAACTTTCCTATAATCCTTCTGAAGAAATTAAAGCAAAAATAAGCAAATGTATTAATGAAATCTCTATACAGAATTGTTCCATATATGATGAACTAGATATTTTCCCAAATAAAATACGCACACCTCAGTTTTATATTTTACCCAAAATACATAAAACGGTTGATAAGTCACTACCTTTAGGATATCCAGGTAGACCCATTATTTCTACATGTAGCTCAATTACAAATAACATATCGCAATATATTGATCATATTTTACAACCACTGATGAAATCATTACCTTCATATGTTAAAGATACTTTTGATTTCATTACCAAATTAAAACTTTACCAAAACTAGCTGAAAATTCATTCCTGGTTACACTTGATGTGGTTTCACTTTACACGAATATACCACACAATGATGGTATCGAAGCGTGTAAATATTATCTTAAACAAAACGAATATACATGTAAACTATCAAAAGAACATGTTTGTAACTTGTTAAAACTTGTACTTGAAAATAACTTTTTTCAATTTGGTAATACAAACTATCTCCAAAAGTTGGGAACAGCAATGGGTAGTCCTATGGTACCTTCTTATGCATCTTTATTTATGGGGAAATTAGAAAATGACTTTCTAGATAAAAGACTCTTACAACCAGATGTATGGTTAAGATTTTTAGACGACATTTTTATGATTTGGAATTATCCATTAGAAGACCTTTATGATTTTATAGACTGTTTAAACAAATTACATCCAACAATAAAATTTACATGCAATGTGTCTAAAACTAAAGTATCATTTTTGGACGTAGAAGTCGTGAAAAATGAAAATAATGACATTGCCACAATGGTTCATGTTAAAAACACGAATATTCATCAATATGTTGAATATTCTTCATGTCATCCTAAATCATGTAAAAACGGGATACCATACAGTCAAGCAAAAAGATATAGAAGAATTATTTCGGATGACACTGTTTTTAAATCGTCCTTGACAGAGTTAGGTCAGCATTTTTTAAATAGAAATTACCCTATTGACATCATTAATACTGCTTTCCAAAAAGTATCTTCTCTTACGCAGCTTGAATCGTTAGAATGTAAAATCAAAAATAGAAATGAAGATATTATTCCTTTTGTTATTGAATATAATCCAAGTTTGCCTAATATAGGTAAGATTATCAATAAATATTGGAATTTATTAAAATTATCATATAAAGCAAGTGTTAAATTGCTACACGAAAGCAAACTCACACTTGCTTATAAAATTCCTACAAATCTTAAAGATTTCCTAATTAATTCTAAATTAGAAAAAAAACATTTTATAAAAAGGGATCATCAACTAAATGTAATAGACCTAGATGTTCGCACTGTTCTTTTATTAATGAAAATACTTCTTTCAATAGTAATAATACGAAAGAAACTTTTAATATGCGTTGTGACACTAATTGTGCAACATCAAATGTTATTTATTTGATCACATGCAAAAACTGTAGCATTCAATATATTGGACAAACCAGTCAACAAATATCTAAACGTATGAACCAACATAGATCAGATATAAAAAATTATATCGATCAATCATTTTCTTCTCATGTTGCCGCACATTTTAACAAGAGTTCCCATACTTTGCAAGATTTCTCCTTTCAACCTATTGTTATAGTTGATTCTGAGATGGAACCTATTGAGAGGAAACCTATTGGATTCACCGTCTTAATACGGTATATCCAAAAGGTCTAAATTCCAAAACCTTATACGACATTCATTAATCAAAAAAAAATTTTTTTGAATTATGTCCCCTGTTTACAATTAGTTAATAATATTTTGATATTATTTGATATTATTTTAATTTACTTAATAACTTATTTAGTGAAAGTATAATTAATACCATAAGAATAGGTTTAATAATTCTTTAAAAATGAAAGGCGATTTCAAAATTAAGTCTGAATATATTATAATTACTTATTTATAAATGCTTGTTTATTTTATGCTAATAAGTATTATGCACACCATAATGTTTTAATATTTTTTTATTATATAATTTGAGTTCTGATAAACTATAAAACATTCGTTATAATTTTTTTTTTATTTTTTTATTTTAATGTGGTTATACATAATAAATTGTTAAACTCCTGTTGGACAAGTAAAGTCAATCGTAAACAAATCTAACCTAAATTGCCATGGGGTGGGGTTTGCGAATGACTTGGTCAAACAGGATGGACCCTCTATTGATCCAGGAATTGACTCAAAAGATGAATACCGAGGAGGTTTGCCACTGCATGGACGATAAGAAGCCGAGAAGATGGTTTTCTTCACCATGCAGAGAGGAAAACTAGGAAGGACTGCCCCTGAGGAAACAAGGACATCTAACAATCAACAGTATAAAAGAAATTTGGAACTAGAAATGAATGAATTAAAGTAAAATTGTGTTTCTGAGACTCCTTCCTGTCGAGTGGATTCCAATGATCCTAGTGATGTGATGGAATCTACAAGACAGGGAGAAAGGACGGATTCATATAAAGAACTAAATCATGGATAATGAACGAAATGACTATGGACATGCCTTTAGAAAATGGATAAAGAAAAAGGAACTGAATTGAAAAAGATTATGGACATGCCTTTGAAAAGTGGAATTTTGTTAACTTAATTCATTTAAAGAATTAACTCATGGATAATGAATGAAATGACTATGGACATGCCTCTAGAAAATGGATAAGAAAAAGGAACTGAACTGGAAAAGATTATGGACATGCCTTAGAAAGGTGGAGAAAGACAAAGGAACTGATTTTTGTTAACTTAATTGCAATACACTACGTGAATACAAGGACTAGTTTTCAATAATTTATTTGTGTACAGCTTTTGCTATCAGACATTGAGTACGTATACTTGTGAAATTGAAATGCAGATATCCAGGAATTACTATGCATAAAGACTTTATGTATACCTGTGAAGAATAGTGATACAGAATCTGATCAAGATAATAATAAATAGATCTGATGTATACCGATAATACAGACTATGGACGAACAGACGGCTACTAGAATTTTCTGACTGCTTATACTGCCTTTTACTTTATCTTCTACAGCTGTTTTAAACTAACAAAATTTAAGTGCATAGATATTTTGAAATGAAAACCAAAAGATTAAACATTTGACTTCAAAAATCTGTACGATTACTAATTATGAAATTTTTGAACTGAAAATTAAGTATTCATATTATGTATAATGGATGTGAATATATTTATTGTTGTAAGTGGAAAATATCAACATTACTAACTATATATAATGTGAAATGTCTAAATTAACTTAATTGATATGACAATAATGGTAACTAATATATGTATCTAGATTAGGAAAACACAGTGAGTAGTGATTTGAAGAAATTGTGCGGCACGTGCACATGGCGCTCACTATTGAGAGCGCAGGTTGTGCACGTGCCCCATGTGTCTAATAGACCTGAACAAAGTTGAGCAGCTTATGCTATAGTATTAAGAAATAAAAACTAAAATTTCTATTCCTCAGATAATAAAATAATATGGTAATACTAAATATCTAATATCAAAAAGACTAAATAAACTAATTTGGAAATTTGAAATGGTGTACAAACCCTACTACAAAATTATAAAATCAAAATTGTTTAAAAATAATACACAATACACATACACTTGGAAAAAAACAGGAATACATAAAAACCCTTTCACTTTAGAACTAGGGGGTCCCTCAGATGATGTCAATTCTGAGAGGGACCACGCCAATAATCGTTATACATAATAAAAATATAAATAAAACTGTTTATCTCTATTTATCCATAAAAGTTTATATATATATATATATATATATATATATATATATATATATATATATATAAAATTGGATGAAACTGATTTAAATGCATTCATCATATTAAATTTGAGACTCAGAAACAAAGTGAAGCTGTTGTAGTTACTGGGTACCAGTCGTGATAATATTTCTTCAAATCCATGTAATACATATTTTAAATTGTGTGTGTAAATGTGTACCTTCACTCCAGCAGCCTTATGCCTCATCAGCTCTTGTTCCAGGAGGAGCCACCGTGCAGGTATCTCCTCACCCCAGTATGTCTGCTGTGATGCTACTTCTACAATTTTCCTCTTCAAATCCTCCAATTTTCTGTCTACAACTGTGTTGTCAAAAGCAAAGTCCTCGTCTATCAAGTGAAACCTGGTAGGTTTGTCTTTTAGATGAGAGCGGATCTCTCTAAAGTATTTTTCACAGATCTCATGATGGTTGCCCTGAAATCAGAAATAAATTGCCAAAAAATTAAAAATAGCACATGCAGCAATTTCATCACTGACAGCAATATTCATAGAACTTACATGTCTATTCACCATAATTTTGCATTTTTAACCAGACAACATTATTTGACTTTGGTTTTATCTGCAAGGCGGGAAACATGATTGAGTAAACTCTATTCTATCAAGTTATTATTCTTTTACACTTTATTTAACTTGTGCTTTTCTCTTCACTCAGTTTGTGCATCTTAATTTTGAAGTGAGCTGATTAAATTTCAAAAACATTCACATTTTAAAATTTGAATACAGAATAACTCCCTAGATTGTTTTCTCTGTAAACCTATCTATATGTAGACTAGCTGTATGTTTTGGATATAAGAAATCCATTTTAATAATAATCAAACCTCTGTACCCGTACAACACAATCAAATAGCCAAAAATGGTGTTTTTTTCTTCATTCCAAAAATGTATTTTCTCTTTAGGTTCATGCACTAGTTTTACTTTAATGTCTAACTTGAATTTTTTTTTTTTCATTCTCTTGATTACTTGATTTATAATAAATAATTTTGTATACATCTTATTCCAGATACAAAACAAGTAAATTTATAAAAAGCTTCAATTTTTATATTGATACTAAAAATGCAAAAATAATCAGACCACCTTCACTTGCAGTGATACAAGAGACCAGTGGGCCTAATATTGCTCACTAGGATTGCATAGATTAACAGATGACAATTTCTCTCTTGATAAACTCAAATGATAATACATATCTATTTACCTAGTCTGCATAAAATCCTATGTAACAAAATGTCTCTGAAGTGGTAAAAAATCTCAGCTGTTCAGATGCTGGATCACTTCATTAATATTCATTGCTATTATATGTAACAAAACTCTTGTAAAATTTTTATAACATCAGCCTATTTACCAAATTTTATTTCAATCTTGTTCATAATAAACCCAATTGGACATTTGAAAATAAATCTATCTACCAAGTTTGATAAAATAATCTTATCATAAAGAGAGTCAGAAAGTTGCTGACAAGGTCAGCCAATCAGATGCAGGATCACCCTTTTATCATGTGCTGATTTCACTTGCAATTATACTTATCTATTTTCCCAGGAACTACTTGTATCTAGTTATTAAAAATAAGTACTTTTCTGTGAGAGATGAATCATGCATGATGATCAGCCAGATTGATTCAACCATTCTGGACTGGCTATTTCCAGGTATTTTACCTCCAGGGAATTCAACCATTCTGGACTGGCTGATGCCTGGTATTTTACCTAATGCAAGAGATTCAACCATACTAGACTGGTTAATGCCAGGTACATGTATTTACCTAACAGCAGAAATTCTGTACTGGTTCATGCCAGGAATTTTAACCAACAGCAGAGATTCAACCATTCTGGACTGGCTCATGCCAATTATTTTACCAAATAGCAGCGAGTCAGCCATTCTGGACCAGCTTGTACAAGGTATTTTACCTAACAGCTGAGATTCAACCATTCTGGACCAAGTTGTGCCAGGTATTTTACCTAACAGCAGAGATTAAACCATTCTGGAGCAGCCTGTGCCAGGTGTTTAACCTAACAACAGAGATTAAACCATTCTGGACCAGCTTGTGCCAAATGTTTAACCTAACAGCAGAGATTCAACCGTTCTGGACCAACTGGAGCAGCAGAGAGGGTGAACCCTACAACTTTTTCCGAGGGTCCGTTAGCAAAAATGAAGGTTCCTACGAAGGGCTAAAAATAAGGTCAATAACGCTAAACCGAATCCACTAACCGAACACATTTCAACAATAAAAATCGACGGAGTTAGTTTGATTTTGTTACTCGTTCGTTGATATATTTTTTTTTTCAAATTTTAGGCGTGTTTTATTTGCGTCTCACACTCATTTTTTTTTTCAGCTCACCCTCTCTATTGCTGCGGTTTTTATCCAAATATTGTATCAAGTCCGTTACGATATCTTGACCTAGGGTCGTGCAAATTTATGGTTATAAAACCAAACAGGGTAGCTTGCGCGTGTGCAAATAAATTTTTAAATTTATTCATGTCCATGTCCCCAGAACACCAAGTAAAATAAATATTTTGCAGCTTATGATTATCAACTCCGTTAAACACAACTAAAATATTACAGTTATCTCTGATCACTTTTGGAATTTGTGTATAACGCTGTGTAACATAAATCACGTCATATTTTTAGGTCTACCTCAAGAAAATATCCTAGCTGGATTTGATTGTTTGTCCAGCATGACATCATCGTACACTGCTAAATTATTAATACTTCCATCCAGGTCATCTACAGATGGCGCTTCATCAATATCAGTGATAAAATCAATAACGTCACTGTCTTCATATAATGATTTTGCATTTTCATTAAAATCTTTAAGTACTTCATAGCATCGTTGATCATCTACAGATGGTGCTACTAAATAAAATTTATCCCACTTGAGCCATCTCATTATCAAATTTAGCAATAATTGTGTTTTGCCAGATCCAGATGGGCCTATTATTATCATTCTGATAGAATTCGGTAGCGCTGGGTTATGCTTCACTGGCTCTTGTTTTCGTGTCGCCGAAAAATCAATTATATCCATATAATAAATAATATGAATTTATATTGAGTTCGATGTAAGGCAGCCACATCCACCACTGGATTAACAATAATAATAACAAAAAATAAAAAAACGCGCACTGACAGGTAAGTGTGAAAAGTGTGGCACAAACAAATACAAATTTATTTCAAACACAGCGACGGGAGGTGATATCTCTGCTTCGTTGGGAAAGTTACCAGGGGTTCCGTGGGCGAAATATTCCGGGGAAAAACACTTACCAGGATATAATTATTGTGGACCTGGAACTCGACTCGATATCCGACTTGACGAACGAGATCAACCGCGACCTGGAGAGTATCCAATAAATAAGATTGATCAAGCGTGTCATGTTCATGTTGTTGCGAATAAAAGCAAAGATTTACAACAACGACATCTCGCAGATGTGAAATTGATTCATGCGTTAAATTCTATACCTGATAAATCTCTTAGGGAAAAACTCGCTAGTTTTCTAGTAAAATCTGCTATGAAAGATAAAATAATGCTAGGGGCTGGGTAATTAATTATATAAATATTATAATGGAGTCCATTTATTATAGCCCAAGAGGATATTGGAAGGGCAGAGCAGCGATTAGTAAACTTGCTGAAGCAGCAAAAGTCTCACGTGCTGTTGCTGCAGCGTGGTTAGCACGACAGGCAATATGGCAAATATATCTACCACCACCTAAAAAAATTCAGTACGCGTATTTTGATGTCAGCGTTCCCAATGAAGTTCATCAAGCAGATATTTTGTTTTTACCGCACGATACTATTAAAACACGTGGACGTAAATCACGCACATACAAATACGCGTTAACTGTCGTTGATGTTGCGAGTAGATATAAAGAAGTGGAACCGTTATCAACAAAAACAACATCTGAAGTTGCATCTGCGTTTGAACGAATTTATCAACGAGGACCTTTGCGATGGCCACAGTTGCTACAAGTTGATCCTATCAAAGAATTTCTTGGTACAGTATCATCGCTGATGAAAAAGCATAATGTTAAAATCAGACAAGGACACATCGCAATTCATCGTGATCAGGCAATAGTTGAACGATTTAATCGAACACTCGCTGAGCGGTTATTTGGATACCAGTATGCAAAGGAAATAATTCAGGGCGACATGAGATCTCGTGAATGGGTTGCAAGATTACCAAGTGTGATAGCTGCGTTAAATAATGAAATTCCTCGCGCAACTTCTATGAAACCTATTAATGCAATTACAACGAAACATATACCCCATAGCGATGGCTATGGAAAACGACGTGACTTTTCAAAACAGCCAGTGTTAGGTAATGTGACTGTAAGGTATTTATATGAATCTGGTGAACTTGAAGGGGGTAAAAAAAGAGCAACTGCTCCTATCTGGAGTGTGACGACACATACAATTTCTAGCGTTGTTAGGTCCACGGGTAGACCTGCCATCTACAGACTGGATTCAAATGCTCCTCAGCGTGGATTTGTACGTGAACAATTACAAGTAATTTTTGATGACACACAATTACCACCACGTTCACTTTTGTAAGCTAGTACCAGGGCGTCCAGCGCCCCGACGTCGATTACATTCAAGACATGTCAATATGACATTATCACGTGTATGACCAAGATCACTATTAATTCTGTCTACAGTGAACTGTCTTGGATTATTACTCGAATATTCCCATAGCATATTACAGTTACAACTTGCACAATGATTATTCTGTCGTTGTTTTAGTGTCATAATTAATTCAGTATCAATATCAAAATCGCAATTATTTTTTTTCTTCTCACATTGCTTATAACCAAGCAGTTTTTTTCTTATTACGCCAACAACAACTTCGTTGTAATCGCTAGCAGTTTGATTATAATTTTCTGTAAAATGTATTATAACCCAGTGTAGTTGAGATATTCTTCTGACTCGAGACACTGCGAGATAAACTAAATTTGACCATTCAATTCTATCATCGACAATCCAGATATTTGTATCAGTAATAGTTAGTCCTTGTGACGAATGAATCGTTATGGCATATCCTAGCTTCCATGGAATTTTATCCATGATCAACGCGCTCTCAACAACATTAACATCAACCAAAACAATATCATTCAATACAAGATTTTGTTTCTGGACACTTTCAGTGTCTCGTCCTGGAATTTTAACATCAATATTTTGTCGTCGAGTATCCACTGGGCGATAAAATAATGGTACGGGTTAATTTGAAAATTTTTCTTTATGTAACAAAAATAATTTCCCTTGCAATTCATCACGAACTATTTTTCTACTCGCAACTATTAAATCATTTGGTCTCCATAAATTCCAAAAATCGTTCACAGGAGTTTCCGGAATTATTTCACGCATTATCTCACATTGTATTCTATCTGGCTGTAGTCTGATTAATCTTTTAAATTCTTTCAGAGGTTCATCAATAGCTCTATGATCATCGGTTATCTCCTCATAATAATCCACAAACGTTTTTAACCACTCGTGCGGAGACTGCCCAACGAAAGGTGGTGGTTGACCATCATCGCCGCACATTATCACAACAGTATTTTTTGTCAGTAACCAATCAAGAAACATTTTTAATGTTTCTAACGATACTGTACAAATTTCATCCCAGATGATAATCCGGGGTATATATGTCTCATCCATTCGTTCAGGTGTCCATGTATCCCCGCACCATCTGAAGCAACCATGATAAGTTTGAGATTTTACTCCTCGTTCATTTATTTCTCTGGCTAGTCTATGTGTAGGTGTCAGAACAATCATATCAACGGAGGTTTTCAAACTACGGTGAAATAATTCAATGGCACGTGTTATTTTTCCAGAACCTCCAGGCCCATCGAGATAAACGGTTTTTTGTCTGGCCACAGGATCAAACACAGATGGTGCTAATGATTTTAACATTTGACTATGATTGCTGTAATATATTTCCTTGATTTCAACGTCTGCAGATTCTGAATAATCAAGTATATTTTCTTGTTTTATTCTCCATGATCCCCATTCGTCATTACCGAGTAGCGGTTTTGGCAAATCTAAATACGCTTTATTTATATAAAATGAATCCGTAGCAACTCTGACAGCCTTACGAGGAAATCTATTTATCATCGATAATAAATTTATGGAAACGTAAGCGAGCATAGAAGATCTTAAATGAGTAAATTGGGGTGATTCACCATCAGTATAACTCACGATTGTACCTAATTCAGATCCGTCTGATAAATAAGCATTGCTTCTACTCATAAATGTATTTTTTCCCTTTGTATCAGCAATTATAAAATCGAGCTCAGCATCATACATAATTAATCTTGTACACATTCGTTTATGATTATATGATCCTCCTTGAGTAAACTTACCGATTATTTTCCTACCAAGATCTTTTGCAACTTTATTTTCATGATCAATCATATCAGGATTTTCATCATCTGACTCTGTTAGGGCTTGTGATAACCAAACTTGTTTCTGCGGATGATATGATATAATAGCTTCGTTCACACGTAACGACAATAGCATCCCAGTATCAAGCATGTATCGTAATAACACTATCGGAGCCCAATATTTTTTCTGAGAAATGTCTCCCAAACCAAACATAAATAATCGGATGAAGATCATCGCAAAACTCAAATGATTCTATACAAGCAAATCCAGTTAAATCAAAATCAGGTAAGAGTCCATTTATCGCAACTCTGGTCATCTCGTGTGTGGGATGTCCGAATCTTTTAAAGTATTCAGAAAATTCTCCGTATCCAAGAAAACTTCCAGGATAACACGCTACCATATCAACCGATATAATATCGCTGTAATCGTATTTAGTATTCCATAATCCGCCGTGTCCGTATTCGACACAACTATGCTGGATGTCTTCAAGAAATTTTATTCGTGTCGGTTTCCATGAATTTTTCTCTTGAGCAAAGTGAGCAGCAACCGATGGAACTGTAAAACAATTATTTAGTAATTGTTCAACTTCAGCATCATCAGAATTATACTTCAATGCAAGATTCTTCATTTTTTCATGGAGAGATTCTGCACGGTAAATTTCTCCGTTGGGCCTTACAAACTGATCGTGATACGAATCTGAACTCTGAAATAACCAAACAGATACAGGGTCACTCTTGCTAATATCACTGATAGCGTCGAATATATAATCGCTATAAAATTTAACTGTTCTATCTCGTGGAAATATTGTTACAGCATCAGTCCATGCATGTGCGTTATGATCAATGATTGTTATTAGGGTTCCATTTTTTGTATATTTCGGTTTGTAAAAAAAATTCTCCGGTTAGTGGGGCCCCGAGTGGCCGAGTGGTCTAAAGCGCTGATCGTTACGGATCACTGCCATCTCACCTCTGTCTGCGTGAGTTCGAGTCCAGGCTCGGCTAACGTGGGTACGTGAGAAAGCCTGCCAGTAGCTTCTCGTGGGTCGGTGGTTCTTCCCGGGGTTTTCCAGGGTTCTTCCTCCACCATTAATACTGGCCGCCATGTATAGCCTATCTAGTGCTGAAAAATGGCGTTAAACCCTATAACAACAACAACAACATCTCCGGTTAGTGTTTTTACTGTTATTGGAAATCTTAATTTCTTTTCTAGCTTAGCAACGTCATTGATAGATGCTCCGGTATCTTTAGCTGTTTCTGCCCACGCATTTATTTTTCTACGTCTTAGATTAGTTAAACCGCTTCCGCGTATTGCTTTTGAGAAATGTTCCATAACTCGCTCAGCTACGCAGTTTAGTCTCCTTGACAATTTCATTGGTTTGAGATCATTAACGCTAGGTTTATCATTTAGCGGATATATCGCATAAATAACTGCAGTTACAGGATACTCCCGTTCATAATACGGTTTATAAATACCAGTCAATGTTCCTGGTTTGGATTTGCTATTTAATGTAACAATATTATTTCCAGTATGAAGCCATATCGGGTCACGTTTATCCCGGATAATCCAAGTGTCATCATCTGTCTGCACAATAAATTTTACTAGAATAATATATCACTGATTGTCGAGATAGTTAATAATATTTTTACCTCGTTCGTCACTCATTCTAAAATCAATGATATTCATGATCCTGAATGTTGACCAAGTATGACCCGCACCATCGTTGCGAAATTCGTTTTTAGCTTCACGGATACGATCGATTATATCGCTATTTATCAAAGCCAGATCTTGGATCGAAAAATTAAATTTAGATTTCTGAAGTTTGGCTCATGATAGGATTTTCTCTTCCTTGTAATAAGTCATGCGTAAATGAATTTTGTGGTCAACACATGCAAAGCTTTCGAAAAGGTAGTCTAGGGCCGAAACCGTGCCTACGATGCGGTGTTAGAGTCAGAGGAGAAACACGGTTATGTGTGCAATGCGGTGGTAAAAGATACAGAGAGTTAAAACGATATTATGATAAGAAGTCGTCTAGTGAATCCCCCATAAAAACCGCTGAAGACTATTTGGCCAGATTTCCAAATAATCATTTAGACAAATAATATTATATATAAATGGAGCAAAATAAATTTATAAAGCACCCTATCATTAAAAATTATGAAGCGTCTCGTGATGGTGCAATCAGAAATTGTAAATTAAAAAGATCAGTCGGTAATGTTTATAATGCTGGTTATTTTAGATTTACTATTGGAAAAAAAAAAGACATAACTCACATAGGTTCATATTCGAATATTTTCATGGGGTCATCGGAGACGGACTTGTAATTAATCATATTGACGGTAATAAACAAAATAACTCTTTATGTAATCTTGAAGTTGTTACACAAGTCAGAACAATACATATGGAAATACTGGGAGATGTAAAATGTTTGAAAAGAAGACTATTAAATCCACTAATACAGAGACAGGTCAAGAAATAATTTTCCCATCAGTGACTGCGCTGGTAAATATTTTGGTATTCACTCGAATTCAGTACAATATGTGGCAAATAATATTACTAAATCAGCATTTTCGAAAAAATTCGAACAAAAGATCACGTTCGGGTATATACAATGAAGTGAGATAAATCCGTCATCGCTGATAGAGCAATCAAGTAGTTGTCTCCCTTTTTTTTTGTTATTGCGTATACATGACCACACATTTATATTCAGTGATAAGAATCCACATAAAAATTTGTCTGAATTTGATAACGGATCACCACATTTTTATAATAATATATAATGAATGTGGTAATCCGTTATTAACGATAACGGTCTCAGATTCGCTAAATAACCGTCCTATGAAAACCACCGCCGGAATAATTTTTCACGTTTCCACCTCGTGATGTACAATGAAGCGAGATAACTCTGTCATCACTGATAGAGAAATCAAGCAGTTATGGTACTACAGTCTGATCGTAATGCTTGAATATCTCTCCAGTCCAGATATCTCAACTATGTGGAAGTATTAATTGCAGAAAATATATATTATTAATGATATATTCTTTCCTCAAACAAACATATAAACCTCAGCCGTGATATTATATCATAGGCGGATATTGTATATAACTGCTTCACATATCGATCGCAGCAGACTACATGTATCATTGTAGTAGTCGGAATATACCAGAATAATATCGATCCAACGCTTTTACTAACACAATTCTGGCTAGCTTGAAAATATAATATTTTAACAAGGCAGAAACGGCAGAAATATATAAAATTGCAGATTTCGTGATTTATTTTTGTATTTTATTCAGAATCTGATAAAATACTCATCATCCTTGACATAGTCAAGGTGACAGAGTCAATGCTTATATATTTATTTTTGAAACGTATATTTGCAAGTGGAACATGGTACTTTGGTAGCACGTCTGACTCGTACTCGAGGTCTTGAGTTCGGTTCCCCATGACTGACACATGTCGGTGGCTTGTGGCCCTGGGATGCCACTTATTTTAATAATTGGTGCGCAATCAAGCAAGCCCCATGAGATTTCATGTAACCCTTGCCAACGTCAAACAACGTGGCGAGTGCTGTTTTGCACTCACCCCGGAGTTTGATTTGGGGGGGGGGGGTTTACATGAAATCGATATGTCTAGACAGCCCTCTGAATGTCTAATATTTCGTTTCGCACATTAGGAATTCGCTGGGGGGGGGTCTATGCGCTTGCGCCCCTAAAATAAACAGCAGGATGATGTGAGCTCGTGACCTTGTGATCTCCCTGACGGGTACCCACATAGGGACATTCAGAAAGAATGTCCGCTGGTAAAGGATTTACCGGCAAAAGGGACCCAGTGGAATGGTAGACTGAGCATCATCCTGCTGTTTATTTTTATTCAAAAATATATTTTTACTTTTATCTGATTCAGAATATATTTTTACTTTTATTTTTATTCAGAATATATTTTATGATTCATATGATTCAGAATATATTTTATGATTCAGAAATATTTTATCTGATTCAGAAATACTTTTATTATACTAAAATTTTATTTGTTATGAAATTCAGTCAGATTTTCTAAATTTGATGGGTAAGTTACCTATCAATATTGTGACTTTGATCAGATTTTCTAAATTTGATAGGTATATTACCCGTCAATATTGCGACTTCAGTCAGATTTTCTAAATCTGATGGATAATATACCCGTCAATATTGCGAATTCAGTCAGATTTTCTATTTTTATTAAGAAAATGTATTTTAATTTTTATTCTGACTCAGAAATATTTTTATTATAATAAAATTTTATTTTTTATGAAATTCTGTCAGATTTTCTGAATTTGATGGGTATATTACCCGTCAATATTGCGAATTCAGTCAGATTTTCTGAATTTGATGGGTATATTACCCGTCAAAATGGTTGAATTTAGTCAGATTTTCTATTTTTATTCAGAAATATTTATTTTTATTTTTATTCTGATTTAGAAATACTTTTATTATAATAAAATTTTATTTTTTATGAAATTCAGTCAGATTTTCTGAATTTGACGGGTAATATACCCAACAATATTGCGAATTCAGTCAGATTTTCTGAATTTGACGGGTAATAAACCCAATAATATTGTGACTTTGATCAGATTTTCTAGCGTTGACGGGTATTATACCCATCAAAATCGTTGAATTCAGTCAGATTTTCTAAAATATTTATTTTTATTCAGAAATATTTATTAAACAAATAATTTATAATATAAAAAATAAAGAACCACGAAAACATCACATCAATTATTGCTGCTATTAAGCAATTACAACAGAGCGGTATAAAAATATCTGATGAGCTTGATCCTGAAAAAATAATGAGCGATTTTGAATCATTACAATTCAAAATATCAGAAAATAGGTATACGCTGCCCTCCAATTATAGATTCATAAAGTTAATCCAGCAGGCGATGTTACAATCACTGGCAGCAATCACGGATATGCAAGTGAAATTATTTGTTCCTCTTTCACGGGCCATCGAAAAGGTTAGGTCAGAATTATCTCACGAATACGAAACGAAAAGAATTGTACACGCTCGTATAAAACAGCTGAGAGAAATTATGTCGATGACGGAAAAGTTACTGGCTAAAGATAAAGACGAGTGTGATTCCAGTGCTAATAGCACTGATAGTGACGTTGACAACGAAACTAATAGTGTTGTACCAGATTAATAATCACGGGGTAAAAAAAAAAAAAATATTTATTTGATAGATTTGTTTTTGCTTGATGTTTTCCGTAACTACGATGACGTTGATGGCGAAGTCATTATGATCTTACATACAAGTTTACATTTAACGACTCTGACCTCAGATCGAGCAAGTGGCCAGACTGGTCAGTAAGTTTGAAATGTATCCGTGATAAAAGACGACTATGACATTTCAGATAAACAACATTGATTGGTTCTGATACAATCAAATAACCTGGGGGTACTTGAGGGGTAAATGAGTAGAGAATGTATCCTTGTTGGGCCTGAATGGATTTTTCAGCGTCAACTTGATAACTGCCGTCGACGACATCACATACTAGATTGACAGCGATCGTTGATGTGATATTAACGATCCCCGGTGAGACATGACGACCTTCGCTGTAACGGTTATTATTGTATCTGAGAATAATTGCTGGTGGGGCTATTTTTCTCCATGATTCAAGGATGTTTGGAAAATTTTCCTTGACAATATCAATAACTGATTGTCTCAATTCATAAACTTTCTTAATTACATCTTTCGCATTTTCTGGGTATTTATGATATTTATACGCATTTTTGACTAAAACATGTTTAATATATTCGAAATCAAATAATATTGAATTCAGATGCTGAATTGCTTCTATGATATTTTTTTTTCACATCATCGCTGTAATAATATGTCAGATCAACGATGAAATGTTTGAAAAATTGGTAAACATCCGGTTAAATTCATCTACTATGATTGGGATCGTAACGGTGATAATTTTTATATCCCATATTACACGTCCATCTACACTTAGATCAGGAATTTTTTCTTACCCATCAGTAAAAAATTTATCAATAACCCACGGATATTGATTTCGGTAATCTGGAATTTTGATAAATTTTCGATCAGTTGTCAGAAATTCATCTCGACGTGGTTCCGGTGGACCAGAATAAACCGGTGGAATATCTGGCCATCCCAATACTGATCTGATTGAACTCTGATATATGTCCACAGCATAATCCGGTGATAATATTTCAACGACCGATGACAACGTTGGCTCATGAACAGTAATGGCAATCTTTGATTCTTTTCCTGTGATGGATTTAATTCTGCGCTGGATTTTTTCATTGATCTGTTCTATTTGATAACTGCCCGTTGGAATACTAACTACTTGCCAATCAGGAGTTCCATCGGGTTTATTTTTATTTGCAAATACTAATGAATTATTCGGTTGTAGTCCACCGAATGATTTTGACCTAATATTTGGCCAACTATAATAAACCCGTAATTGCGCTAATCCTATCTCGGAAGCTGGAATTGCGGTCGGAAAATTAATACTGAATTCGGGATTAGTTGAACTCGCTGATATCATTGTGGTTCTTACCGGAGCAGTATTAGTGACGATCTGTTGTAATAATTCCTGCGATCGCTGATCGAACGTTGACATTATTATACTATTATTGTTTTAAATCCTGTTCGGGAATTTTTTCATCAAATACTTCATTGTAGATCTTTATTATAATACTGAATTCTTCGTCAGATATTATTCCATCATTAAGCGACGAAGAAATCATCAATGATAATTTAGAGTATGCGGTTGTTGCAGTATGTAATTTCATCGTGTACTAGTTCAATTTTTCATTCGTGCACGTATTTATCTTTTTCGCGATAATATTAAATATTCCAGCGATCGTGGTTGATGATGAAACAATGATTGTTACAACGATCGGCGCCGTCATCGTCAACGTTGATAATACTACGCCGGTTCCAGCAACAATCGCGGAAACAGAATAAACGATGATATCAACGACAACCGCACGTTTACGATATTTCTTTACTTTTGCTGTATAATTATCGATGATGGTTTTTAATTTATTCTGCCAAGTTGTTACTTAATTGTATCTGTATCGCTGAACGTCTCTCATTGTACTGTATTAAGTCGTTGTCTAAGACAACGGAGGTGTTTCAGCTACGAATTCTATGCAGCACCAGTAAGGCGCCGAGGCTAATTTTTTATCAGATGGTTCCAGTATAAATTGTTCTTCGGCGTCTTTATTTAACATTACAGACACGGTTCCAGAAAGAGCATCGGTTGAATGACGCCATGGAAATGTAGTAAATATCCTGAATTTCGCAGAACTAAATACGGACAGCCTATACGCGCCAGTGACCTCCGCGGTATATTTGATAGAGTTATTTTGCAGTGTCCACGTTGATGATCCTGATGATACCGTGTACACGATATTGCTAATTTGCTTATGTGGAATTTTAATCAGATTGGTTTTTTCAACGATACTAGGAATTCCACTGACAATATCGATGATTTATATCATTGAGATTTATGTCAACGGTTGGTAGACTTCCCAAAAAATCATTAGTGGTTCTGTTTACGTTTCTGCGAAAATTCATAAACAGTTGTACATGATTAAAAAATTCAGTTCTAAATGCGGTCATTCCATCATTGATCGTCGACAACGAAGTTGTCATTGGAATATTTTTATCATCCACATATTTTTTTTGTTGCCGCATCTTCATCACCTGCTGGTTCTCTTAAAGCAACGATTTTATTTCCATTCATGTTAAATTCACCTGTCATTGTATTACCGGCGGATGTTAAAAGATCAGCGACACTTTTTTTAATTTCATCTCTGATAGTTGCGATTGATCCATTGGAGTCTCTGATTTTACCACCGTCAGTAAATACTGGAATATTATCCGTGGTAGCACCAATAACTCTACGAATTATATCGATCCACTTGATATTACTCGTCTTTAAAACACCGAATTTATCCTGAAAAATAACAACTTCATCTCGGTCAACTCCAGATAAATTCATAATATCAGCAAGATCGTCCTTGGTGGCGTATTTTGATAAATCGATATCTTCTTTCGTCTTGCCGGTGAGAGCACTAGTAGAAGATCTTCCATAAATATCAACCATTATATGATTAGCGATTATTTAATGTATATTCATGTACAGCTTTATGAGGTGGTTTCGTTGATCTTGATACAGCATCAAGTAGTGCTTCACGGGCACATATTGGTGGATCCGTTAATGTTTGTGTTGGTAGCGTTGAATACCAGACTGGAATATTTTGAAGTCTGTCGACGTATTTTAAAAATTCTTTTGGTGGTGCCAGTCCGTACGAATCGAAATAAATAATTCCACGTAGATCAATCGCGTACTCAACCCAGTGAGTGCCACGACCAGAGCTTTTATCGAGATTAATGATACCTGTTTCTTTCAGATTTGGATTTTTTGGTAATTGATCAAGCATAAAACACCTCTGAAATTCTTTATATTTAATCGCGCAGCAACATCGAATAAATCAAAGTTAGACATCGGGAAAATCAGCGAGTCTCTGGAATTCTTAATCCTTTTCCGTATCGAGATCCTGGAAATCTCAGAACGTGACCTCTTCGTTTCCTTTTTTAAAATCCTTTTCCTGTTGCTTTCTTCAGAGCCATTCTAGCAGCTGTCCCAACTGCACCTAAAGCAGCAGCTTTTGCAACAGCTGGAGCGGCTGCGGCTATTAATGCTGGGATAGCTGCAAGAAGTGGAAATATTCCTCCGGTTTTAATAGTATCCTTGATTGCACCCACGGAAAGATTTAATCGTATTCCTTTATTGGCGTGTTTAGCTTCGTTTAATCTCTTAAACTGACTCTCGGTCAACGATAATTTATTTGCACAGCTCATTTGTTCTTGTTTTAATGATATTTTTGTTCCGCATCGTGATGCTAACGGTGATTGTAATCGTTTGATCTGACCCGGGGTCAGACTGACACTAACATGATGATATGACATTTATGATATATTTCTGACTTCTAAATCAGCGCTTGCATATTTTCTACTGGAGCATCAACGACTCTCATGCGGCCACCAACACCTTCAAGTAACATTGTTTTATCGCTGAGTATAACGGCGATTGCTCTGTAATTAACACCTCCTGCATTGTTAACACGAGCTCGAAAATGTATGTCAACGACAGTCTGTCTAAACAAATCCAAATGTTCCAACGAAAAGTAATAAATCGGGTACAGCGTTGTAAAATCTAGCTGTGATATTTGTAAACCAGTACCAATATTTTGATCACGTCCTATAAACGACATCAGACGATGATACGCACGTGCCACATGATTTAGCTCAAAATTCAACAAAATATCCTCTGATGGTTCTTGATGTCCGTTTATTCTCAATGAAACTTTGGAAACACCGAGTTTGTCAAATATCATTGTACTACGCGTTTGATCATTTAATCGTGCAGTCTCTTTAAATGCAACGAATATATGTCGCGGTACACAGATACCTTGTTGTGATGCTATTTGCCACGTAAATAAACCATTAATTGCACTTTGAACAGCATCTGTGGTTGTTGTTAACCATGACAACGTCGATTTGCCGCCGTTGCTCATGAAAGCGAGTAACCGATCTTCTTCAGATATCGCTGGTGTCATTACTGGCATCCACAATGAAAGTTTTCTTAGATTTACTATACCGACATCACCGGCGGGTCGCCATATTGCATCATCGTCAGTTGCTTTTCGTACAAGTACAACTGTATGTTTGGCTCCGAAAATAACTTTTCTGACATGTCTGCAGAATCCAAAAATATGTGATAATGGAATCGCGCAAGAAAATCTTCGGCGGCCTCCATCCTCTAACATTGCTCGAGGTGTTCCATATCCCAAGTTGAATTCTCGGTTAATACTTTGCAATATCGAAAATGCAGCGGCTGGTCGGGCTATCATTCCAGGTGGTTGTGGATCAGATGCAGTATCTTAGGGTGTTTGTATCAAATTATATTGTCTGTGTTCAGGATGATTAGAAGTGTCCTTGGCAAACATCATTGACGGACCAGCTGATCTTGAATAATCGTCGCTATATCTTGCAAGGCCAAGTATCGTCGTGGCAACATCAACATCTTTTTGAATTGATTCAATATTTCTTCCGTCGATCATGTATGTGGCGCTGTGGAACAACGCCATGATACCATTATTAACAAAACCAACACTGGCACCACCGCCATACGCTGTATTATCCGTTTTTACAATTTCACCTTCTACTTCAATAAATGCTTCCGCGGGCAAGAAATATCTACTTGTATCTTGAACTTGTAATTCAATTCGTCCGCGTTGATTTGGTAATCGTGCTTCGTAAGAATAATACTGATAATCACGTACCGATTCATCTTTGAGAACTGGCGCATCCATGTCAAATGCGGGATCAGGTACACGTTTGAACATGTTATGTTATTGGTCATCGTCTAATACGAAAAACACTTCCCGCTATCAGACTTGCTGCTACTCCCCCCCCCCTCGGCTAACTCTGCTAGTTTTTTTTATTTGCGGCTTGATTTATTATTTTACTAACACTTGCAGACATCACTTCAGTGCTGGGTAATTTTACTGGCTGAGGTTTTCTTCGTATTAATTGTGCTAGTCTACCCTTGATTGCAGAGAATGCTTTACCGGCGACGTCACCAGCAGCGCTAATACATTTTTCACGAACAACGTCAATAGCTTTCATTGATAGTTGTTTTGCGATCGGTATTGCTTTTGGGGTTATCCTCGAAAATAAACCCTTAACAACATCACCGAGTCCATCTCCGTAAAATGACTTGTGTACAGGTAATCTTGAATTTACCACTCTGACCATAGATGGTCCACGTTGAGCAGCGTGTATGATCATCTATTATAATAATTATATCTAACTGTTTAATCAGTGACTTAGTCACTATGATAATCATTGGTAATTTCATTAATGAGAGACCGATACACGTTAATATCCATGATGCCACCGGTAAATAATCGTTGACAAATTGATGAGATTTCGTTGATAAATTTCTGGAGAATTATTACCAGCTCGTTTCCCACCGATTAAAATTTCTAATCCATCTACGTCGGCAAGGACGTTGTTAGGACAAGTAACAAGACCACTTCCCCTTTTGCCTTTACCAAAAGATGAAAGATAACCAAAGAGACCTCGGGGTGAAGTTTCTTGTGAAGCTGATTCGCCAGGTGAAGTTGGTTCGTTAGGTGTTTCTTCTTAAGGAGTTTTATTCGTTTCATTACATTTTCTTTAAACTCATCAAAATATATAGCAACAATCCAATCATTAAGTTCAAATTCTTCAACGTACTCAGGTCTTAAATATTTATCTCGTTCTTCGTAATTTGATGCAGTAAGTATTGTCCAGGATGGATTTTGGATATCGTTAATACTCTTGGGTTTAAAATATTCATATACTGATCTTTCTGGTTGTTGTTGTTGTTGTTGTTGTTGTTGTTGTTCTAGTTCCTGAAAAGCCAACGTCATTTTTTTTATAGCTGTATCGTAAGCAGCATATCTCCGGTCGTTAATTCGAGCTTGATCAACATTAAAACGTAAACGAAAAATCCATTTGTACCATTTCTCACGACCTATAATATCATCAGCATAATCGCGGTTTAGAAATGTTTTCGTTCATCATAAGATAACAAAGCAGTTTCAGCTAATTTATCTATATTAAACTTTGCGATGCTGTCAATGGAAACCTCATTAAATTTATCAGATAATTTAACCCCAGCTTGGGTTTCTGATTCTTGGACAGTTTCTTCGGGTGCTAAAACTTGCTGAGCGGCAGTTATTTCAGCGGGAAGTTCTCGTAGAATTTTTTTGTCTTTTTAGTTCGCTCGGCTATTTTTTCAGTTTGTTTCGCTGTTTTTTTTTTAACACAGGAAGATTACCTTCAGTAGTTTTCGTAATAGGTTTAAATAATTGTTCTGCGGATTCTGTAAATTCTTCTTGTGTTTGTTGACGCTTTTGTAATTTTTACTTAACACTATTATGAAGCGGAAGATATTTCTGTATCGCTTCTAGTCTCTCTCGAGCTAATCTTGCTGAGTGAGCTTCAGCGATCATTATTGATACAATAATAAACAATCTTTTTAAATCGACAGTAGTAGAGAGGGTGAGCTAACAAGAAAATGAGTGTGAGACGCCAACAAAACACGCCTAAAATTTGAAAAAATTATGTCAACGAACGAGTAACAAAAACGAACTAACTCCGTCGATTTTTGTTGTTGAAATATGTTCGGTTAGTGGATTCGGTTTCGCGTTATTGACCTTATTTTCGCCCTTTGTAGGAACCTTTATTTTTGCTAACGGACCCTCGGAAAAAGTTGTAGGGTCCACCCTCTCTGCTGCTGTATCAACACGGATTTGTGGGTTTGATCTATCAAACTATACCATTCTTAACGTGAAACTGTAATGGAGTTTATGGGAAATGTAATACAAAAAAGTTATACGTACAGATTCACACACAGATTTACCGTGCAACACTCACATCTACCGACCAACACTGTTAAATAAAGGGAGATGTAAAGCAGGTGGTAGAGACTATTGTACTTGCCTACAATTAAACGTTAAGCCCCTCCCCCACATCCAGTTGAAGACCCTTAGTCACGACTTAGCAATAACTGAACTGAGATCCCCTTCCTATAACTATATAAACACATAGTGGGCCTGAATATGTTACATACTTTGGACTCTACGCCTATTCTTAAAATGTAAACTTAGTCCGAGGGCATATTATACAAACAGTTGACATATGCACCTTTAACTATATATATTCTTACTGATCATGAAAAGACGAATTTAGATATGCAGTTAAAATTGGCCTATGGGTCTTTTCATACCCATATGACACCCGATCCCAAAGGCACAGATTTTATTTTTATCTTTTTTATTTATCATTTTTATTTTCTTGGAAGAGGGTGGGGTAAAGTTGGGGAGCGAACTAGATTCTTGTCTTAAATGTGTTTTGTGCCGTGGCCAATGCCCATAAATAGGAATGACTCTTTCTTTCTTTTATCATTACTCGGAAATATAGTCTTAGATATTTTCATATCATCATCGATTCTTCTTCTTCTTCTTCTTCTTATTATTATTATTATTATTATTATTATTATTATTATTATTTTGTTGTATGGTATTGATGATGGCGGTAGTAGTGCTGATGTTGATAGTATTATTGGTAGAAGTGGTAATAATAGTAGTGGTGGCGGCGGCGGTAGCAGAAATGTTTCCAGGTTTTGTTTTTGTTGTTGCTGCAATTATTTTTTGTTGTCGTTCTTGCTGATTTATCCATTTTCATAGACTTTCCTGTTTTGTTTCTCCTTCGCCTTGTCACCGTTATTGACAGTAAAAAATGTACGTTTAGTTGTTTTAAATGTTTTTTGCAAGTACAAATGATAGAAAAAAGACTAATTCTGAACATTACATTACAATGAATATGATTGGCGTCATAAATATTAGACGTCATGACTTTGATAAGGACTGCATCCCTAGTTACCATTATTATTTCCTGTGTGTCATTCACAGCGAACAGACGTACTTTTTAGCTCCGGTAATTTTTGCCGATTTTATTGAACATACATATCACATGGATACAGTTCTATTACCGAATATTGTACCAATCTGTCGGGAGAGAACTGAGTAAGTTACATGAAATTTGCTTAAATTCCTACTGAAAATAGTGTGAGTTAAAAATGTCATAGATACGCTGACGCACTGTGTAATAGGAGTGGAATTTACTCGTAACTTTAAGAAATGACTTCACCCATGGTTAGAGAGAGAGAGAGAGAGAGAGAGAGAGAGAGAGAGAGAGAGAGAGAGAGAGAGAGAGAGAGAGTTCAGGTTCTCTTTAATAGAGGCGCCACGTGCCACTTCTATCGGTGTAGATATGCCTACATCTTGAGGAAGGCTGACGACAGGTACGGGTTCGCTTCAAGAAAGACGAGTCTTTGGGTTTCTGGTGAATAGAACTAACTTTATGGAAATAATTGGTAAATAATTACATTCTATAAATAGAAATACATCTACATAAACTTTACATTTCAGATATAAGAAATACATATAAAATTATAATATTCCTCCAAGCTTACCAGCTTCATACAATTCCGTGATCTTTCTTTTAGAATATAACGCCAATAATTAAATATCGAATAAATTCAAGATAGCCAAAGGTGTGTAAAAATTCAATGTTTGAGACTAATATAAAAATGATTTTGTAGAAAAGTATTTTTCTGAATTAGTTCTAAAATACCAAAATATTGGTCTCTATTACTTAAAAAAAAAAATATTTTATTTCTAAATTAATTATTACTGAGCATTAAGTTTGTAGTGACCTCGTCTTTTGCAATAATCAATAGTATAATCACAAGCAAATATAAATACAATTCAACTTTCGAATACATTATAATTCAGAATAGTAAAGAAAGATTAAAATAATACAAAAATGTTGCAAACGTGCCGATCTTAGAGTGAACTTTTACCTTAAGATTTTACCATAAAAATCCCAATAATGAATATAAAATTTTAAAAGCACATATGGTTGTTTGCCTGTAAGAAAGACGAGTCTTTGGGTTTCTGGTGAATCGAACTAATTTGCGTACTGTGAAATCTCGCTTTATACGCGATTTAAGATGTATCCACGAGACCAAATAAGGACATACGTTTTGTTGAGTTTGCATCATAGCTGATCTGGTGTGCAATACAGCTGCTCAATCTGTGATTCCGTATCGCATACCTATAATTTCCATATCGCACACCTAGCCTGGAACTACTTTCAGAACTTGAAAAATTAAATACTAGTCGACTTAAAATTTATTGCTATACAGTTGATTCAGATGTGCCAACACAGGTTTATAATTTTAAGAAATGAAGTCAAATTTGGCGAAAATGGCAGATTTTGCCCTGGGGATAATGGAAGAGTACCGAAAGAAGCAACGAGCAGTTTATATGCATTTTACTGTCATCTAGGCAGAGTAAACAGAGTTAGTTGATGTGGACAACATTGTTTTGGACATAATGTTTGACAGTGAGTTCTCATATGTAGCGGGTGTGCAAAGTGACATCAGATATGAGAGAGAGAGAGAGAGAGAGAGAGAGAGAGAGAGAGAGAGAGAGAGAGTACTTTGCCACTGAAATGTTACATTGAATATTTTTTTTAAAAAAAATAAGGACAAAGTAAGAAAGACTCGAAGAATCGTGCCAATATTCAAGGCATGGCACAAATGCCCCACGTTTGGAAAGAATGTTATACCGTGTAAAATTCCTAAGAGACATTCCACAATGAAAATCATTTAAAATACTAAACTTAACAGAAATACATTTCAGCTTCAGAGTTTCAAAAATATGGTCTACGGAATTATATTTTTAAGGGGAAAATTTAAGTGGAGGGACTTCAAATTTGTCTATTAAATTTACAGAGGAATCTAATTTGTTTTATAAATCTGCGGATAAAACTGACAAACATTTGCAACATAAAGGTAGACTTATCACAGAGAGCAGCAGCTGTTTTGTCTGACGCAAATTTAGAAGAATTATATCTTGTTGCAATATTATTGTTGAGACTTCTTTGTTACTGGACACTGCTCCGGTGGCTTAAGTGGTTAGAGCATCCGCCTCGGATGCTGGAGGTTAGTGTTAAAACTGACTGGAACATTGTTAAAGCTGCTTTTGAAATCTAAATCACAAGAACATAAATCAGTGAGATTTCTGTATAAAATTGAATGTATTTAAATACTGTTATTCTTTGAAATTTGCTTCAAAGTAGAGCATGTTTTCATTAAGTATTGTTTAAGTAGAAAGGGCCACTTATTGGTCCAAAACATATGTTCCATTAGAGACAAGAAAGGGAAAATCCAATTGCCTATGACTTCAGTTTAAATCAAGTCGTATATCCCAGACAACATTTTTAAACGTTCAAAGTTAAAGTGTAAATCACCATCTCAGCAATGCAGAAAGACTAATGACGCAACTACATAGTATATATCTAGGCCTAGCCTCGGTTACGTACGTCACATTTGGATTTTATAGAATTAGTACAATATCTTTCATAAAAAGCTAAATGCCTAATTCATATTTTTAAAAGTATACCTTGCAAAACTTGAAAAGAATGTTGTGACTGAAATGAGGATATGCATGCAATAAATACAAAATCACATTAGTGTTTTTTTTATCGAGTCGGGGGAAGAACTCGTTTGATGCGGCGTAGGAAAATACTTGTCGGCTCGAAGGTCTCGACATTTTCCTACGCTGCATCAAACTCGTTCTTTCCCCCCACTCGGAACAAAACACGTATGTAGTTTTCTCTATACATTTATGAACCTTTAATCACGTTTGACACGTGTCACGTATGCCAATGCAGTGGCCAAATGAAATGTTGTGAAATTTATTCGAGCCAAAGTCACCTTTCGGAGAAATTTCTGATTTAAAAAAGACCACGTCATGTTTTAGGTACTTACTAGCGTATGTCAACCTATTAAATACACATATTTCCTTTGTTACGCTGCGAATTGATTTTCAAGAGCACGCTTTTTACCTGTCTGAATTTTACATCATTTTCTCAAGTCCACCAAATATTTTCACGCTTGTTGAGTGTGTTGTATGTTTACTGCTCTCTTCCTATTATACCAACAGTCTCAAGCTTCAAGCACTTGGGATCAATTATCACAGATGAGGGCTCCAAACCAGAACTAATTTGCAGGATTGCCCAGACAACAGCAGCAGTGACAAGGTTGAGACCAATATGGAAAGACACCAACACTGCTCTTAGTTACAAAATAAAACTGATGCGCTCGATTGTCGATTGTCGTATCCATTTTTATGTATGCTTGTGAAACATGGATGCCCACATCAGATTTACAAAGAAGGATTCAAACCTTCAAAATGAGATGCTACCGCAAGATCTTTGGTATCTCATACATTGACCATGTAACCAACAAAGAGGTCCACAACAAGATCCAACAAGCCATCGGACCCTATGAAGGCCTATTGGGCACTGGGAAAAAAAAAAACAAAAAAAAAGACCGCAAACTGAAGTGGTACAGTCATGTCTAAAGATCATCTGGACTGGCAAAAGCAATCTTGCAAGGCACAGTGGGGGGGGGGGTGTAGAACGGAACGCGAGAAGGAAGACAACGTTGAAAGTGGACAGGCATGGTGTTTAGAGATTCCCAAAGGACAGTAGAGAACAAGGAAAGATGGAGAGAATTGGTTGTAAAGCCATCTGTGGTGCCCCAACGACCTCTTGTGTTCGAGATTGATGGTCATCATCATCATCATGATTATGACACCAATAGCGTTGCCAGTAATTTTTTGGCTTCAGTGTCAACACTTTCGATTGTTATCAATAGGCTCTCGAATGTCACTACGATGTCTTTAACGATATCAGCGTAAGCTTAATCATCCCATTTTAGTTACAGCTTTTAGATTTCAACTTAAACAACAGTTAACATACACATAGTAAATTCATCTACTATAAGGTGTCGGCCATTTCATTTTCGGGAGAAGGGATGGGGCCGTTGTGTTCGTTTGAGCTGAAATATTTTCTTTTCTATTATCTCAAGATAATTCATATTATTTTTTTTCCCAAATAATATCGTAGACATAATATATTGCTATTTTGCTATAAATCAGAGAAAAATACTTTCACAACTATTGGCAGACAAGAATTAAACAAAATACTGGCAGACCACTGTCCCAGAACATCGAATTGTTGGTTCTTAATATAATTGCAGTATACCGTCGTACGTATCGCGGTGCGTTCATAAATACCGTGGTACAAAAATGTTGGCGGTACCCGGCTCTACATTTATCTGTACATAAATGATTTGTACGCTCACGTGCGCACACACAGAACCACAAAGATGGAGATAGAGGATGATGTGACTGACGGACAGATAATGTATCCACGACACTTACGCGTGGGAAGAATACATATGGGCCAAGTATCATACTCCACATACAAAAACTGATGCATTCATATTTCTCTTCTTCTATCTTCTCCTTTTATGCTTGCCATTAAATACAGCTATAGTGATGTCGATCGTCTGTATAAGATGTGATTTCCGCAACATAATTCTAATTTTCCTTTAGTCCTTTTCTCATACATCATATTACCTTAGAGATGGGTGGATGCCCAAAACTATCTATTATTCGGTTGCAAGGTCCAAGGTCATAATCAGTGGAGGTGAACGAGATATTTTTATTTCTGCTCGATAAGTTACGTCTGCCTAATTTTCAGATCGAGTACATTTCAGTGGGCAATTACCTATTGATTCGGAGGCAAAAAGGTGAAATATCGTGGTCGCATTATCCGACATTTTAATTTTGTTCAAATTCGACAACTCAGTTTCCTGGATCTAATTTTCACCAATTTAGTATGTATGTATGTATGTATGTATGTATGTTAATGGAGTTTCATTGTATACTCAGTTATATTCAACAATGGTTAAAATAACTATTTAAGTAATCCTTCCATCAAGCCTTCCATTCCAAAAGTGAAACACTTCATACCCATCCAGTGCATTTTAATAAAGCCTGCTAAATCAGTACCATAACACAGCGACAGAGGATAGGATGTAGGTATGTTGTAGTAAGTTCCCACATCAATCCAGATACCCCCTCCTTTCCCATACCAGCCATCCGTCCATACCTACGTACATGCATAATTACGGACATACATGCACGAATGTACATGACAGCGTGTATGTACTTACACGCTGGTACCTACTAGCAAATATGGGTGCATGGAATGAAGTCGACAGAACAATTGAATTATGTGTGATTTAGCGCTTTTTAAATCTATTAGCCACATACAAAACAAAACATTTTGTTAGTTTTCTATTCCGATTTATCAACCCGGAAGGTAAACGTTACTGCCTTTTCATTCGTATCGTTTCCTCTGGAAAACCATGCTTATTTTTGATACAGTTCAAGTATAATTCTGCTAATTGTATACACTCATACATACTAAGAGCTGTATGTATGTATGTATGTATGTATGTATGTATGTATGCATGTATGTGTGTGTGCGTACGTGCGTGCGTGTGTGTAGGGTTACATGTATCCATGACTTCTCCATCCCTCACTCAGTTACAACCACGGTTGGAAATAACTACTTAAAAGCTCCACGCCATTTCAGATACGCCTCCCCCACCTCATTCAGTCCTCTGACCACATATTCATGCATGCATGCAAATTACGAATATGTACGTAGTTATATGCATGAGAATGTGTATATACATACATACGAATACGTACATGCACACATGAGCACATGGAAGGAGGTAGGCAGATCAATAGATTTTTTGCATGATGTATGATCTATCGCTCTCTAAATTTATAAGCCTAATACAAAACAAATCATCAATATTTTTTATTATCACATAGTCGGTACACTTCGTCTACAGTGTGTGCAGTTTCATATTTTTGATATTATACGTGTGAACATATCACTTTATGTGATTCTGATTGGTCCAAATAAGCCCATGAAATTATTGTGCAATATTCTCGTTACTGATTGGCTGGGATCGTTTTCAACCCCGCCTTCTGGAATGTTTTGCTTTGAATGAACATTTTTTGGCGGCCATTTTTTAACTCGACTCGCGAAACGAAATTGAGGAAAAATTATCTCGGCTGTATGAATATGGATGTCTTACCCCCACAGGGGTTTGTTATGTCATGTGTAACAATATCACCATAAGAAAATGGCGTAAAACTACAAGACAAGAACAACAATAAGAAATAAAACTAACTGACAGAACTTTATCCAACCACAGCATCTTTACGCGATATATATGGGATGCAAATCCGACTCGATTAGAAATTTGTTTACGTCTTCTGTACAATCTATTGTTCCAAATCAAATACTGCAAATATCCGGTCACAAATGCATTGCCGTAAATGTGGGCATTTTTGCATCCAGTAATCCTATTTCACATGAAAATCGCAACAATGTAACGTTTAGTTCTGAAAGTGACATTTTAGGGTAAACATGTGCTCTAGGCCTACTGTACTGTGTGCCGTACCAAACAATGTGGCAGCATCACATCACATTGATCATTCTGTTTTGAAAAATGATTTCGTCGTTATAAAATGTTCTGTTTATTCTGATGGAAGCTTTTTCTTTGATTTATAGTTTGTAAAAAAAACGTACAATCTACTTTTACCAGTTCAACTTTGTTTGGGACTATATATTTATGCACAACAAATGAAAGGTGCACCGTCTGCCAGAATGAACGAAAATATTCGTTCTTCTTTCTATCTAAATAATTTCCACTGAAATAAAAACTATGTGATAAAAGAATCTCAAATAGGTAATGAATTAATATTAAATTTATGAAACTCGTTGAATAATGTCCAGCTTTTGCTCGCCAAGGCTCGCAAAAGCTGGACATTATTCAACTCGTTTCATAAACTCAATATTAAATCATTACCCATTTGAGATCCTCTATTTCTTTATATTAACCCCTAATCAATTTATGTTTTATTCTTTATATTAACCCGTAATCAATTTATTTTCTATTCTTTATATCAACCCGTAAGGTAGTAGGGATGACACTCCATAACCTTGTTAGCGCTGTCTTTTATTTCTTTTTCTTTCTTTAGGAAAAACCATAAGCGTTGTTGACATGTTTGATTATAATTCTGCAATTGCACACACACACACACACACACACACACACACACACACACACACACACATATATATAGATAGATAGATAGATAGATAGATAGATAGATAGATAGATAGATAGATATATCGACTGCATGTAAAGAAAATCCTAGCAACTGCTTGCCATTATACAGCTCACCAAGTAAAGAATATATGTACGTGTTCCAAATGTAAATAGGTAGTAAAGTAGGTAGAGACGTGTGAATGTATATCTATACATATATTTATTTGTGGAAATAGATAGGGATGGAATTTCAACTTTTCGTTAAATATCGAAAGTGGTTTGAATACGTGTAACTTAATAAAACTTTCTCCCAATCCATGCATCCATTTATTTATACATATATGCATGCACACGTCAATCCATCCATACATGCGTTCAAATGGCTGTTGTTTGTACTGATGTGATATTCATGTTTATATTTACCTATACCCACCAACATACCATCCGTGTATAAATGCATGAAGATGAGGAGAACAAATAAGGCAAATATGTATGGTGGATGCATTATGTATGGAGTTTTATTCCATTAGATATTTATTTTAAATTCATAACAATAACTTGATGAAATGAAGGCAATTATTTGCGATTTTGCGTAGTATGAATTTGTTAAAAATCTTAAGTCTATCATTAAAATAAAATTACATAAATCAGGGAGTTAGAAATTTTATAAAAATGAACTTGCCCTTAGAAAATCTAAGATTATCCCAAAACTAAAATCTCATCAAAAGTAAAACAATAAGATAAAATATGGTATTTTTGATGGAAATCGCGTTATATTTATTTAAACGTTTGTTACCTTTGTACTTTATATCTCTGTTGGCACGTTAAAATGATATGCCGATCATTAAAGTTCATATATATATAATGGAATAGATAGAAAAGATTATGCCATTAGCTACATGTGTCTGTCTGTATGTCTGTCTGTCTGTTTGAGAGGGAGAGAGAGAGAGAGAGATATGGTATTATGTGTAGGTAAATCATTTGACTGCATGCCAAGAAAGGTCTTCTCAAATGTGCATAATAATAAAACCCACCATGCAAAGTGGGTATGCCTGTTTATTACATTTATGTATACATGGATGGATTGTCATAGTGGTAATAATAAAACCAACCATGCAAAGTGTGTATGCCTGTTTATTACATTTATGTATATATGGATGGATGGTCATAGTGGTAATAATAAAACCCACCATGCAAAGTGGGTATGCCTATTTATTACATTTATGTATATATGGATGGATGGTCATAGTGGTAATAATAAAACCCACCATGCAAAGTGGGTATGCCTATTTATTACATTTATGTATATATGGATGGGTTGTCATAGTGGTAAAATTTTAATTTGTTACTAAATAACAACAATGGTTAAAATGCATATAATTTATTAAGATTTTCCTTCTGTCCATCCAGCCGTTCATGCAAATATTCATACATCCTTCATCCATACAACAATATGTTCATTCCTTCATGCAGACAACCATACATTACAACATTCATGCATACATATATGAATACAGCCATACGTTCATTCTTTCATACATACACACACGCATAACTACAATCACACGGTCATGCCTTCATGTATACATATATACATGCATACAAAGGTACGCTCATTCCTTCATGCATACATACATAAAACCATACGTTCATTTCCTAATACATGCGTACATACAACCATGTGTTCCTTCAGTCATGCATACATATATACGTTTGTTCGTTCCTGCCTTCCTTTCCGCCTGCCTGCCTACCTACCTACCTACCCACATACGTATCTACCTACCTATATACATACATGCTTACATACATATGATATAAATTTCTCTCATATGTATTGGTACTTTAACGTGTACCCAGCTGTATGCATATATCCATCCAAATATATGAGTTGTCAAAACAAGCACACTCTGCGTTTTTTATTCAATATGATTGTTTTTATCTGTACGCCTCATATCTCAAATTTTATAATAATAGTTTATTGAAATCAAAATAAATTTTTTGCGATGCTGTATATTAACAAGATAGTAAAAATACAAAATCAAATCAACTCTATCCAACTGACCAATCCAAGATCATATCAGTCCTATCCTATTGATCAATCCAAGACCCTATCCAATTTGCATGAATACCTTGCACTTATATGTTTCCTTTGATACTGCACTAGTTAGTTTTTTTAATGAATTATTTTCCATCTGACACATAATGTTAGTCAAACTCGATTGTTGTTCCTCTAACTGACAATTTATGCACACGTTTGCACAAGACGTGACTAAATGACTTTTTCCGTTGCACGTTCATAAAGGTAGATTGGGACTGACCAGTTTATTTTCAGTGCCGCGGGATATAAAATGTGATATTTTTCTTTCAAAAAGAAAATTCCTATCTCCTATAGCTTGAAGATATAGTCTTCTTACAGTTTGAAGAACATACAATTTATTATGTCCATGATATTAGTTGAAGAAACAAATTCTTCTCAGATAAAAGAAAACAAAAAAAATATCTCTCGTTCGAAAGAAAATTCCTGGATCCACGGGCCATGAAATTTAAATTGCCAGTCAGGAAATATTTCTACAGTATCTAACAAACACCGTTTTGGAGGCAAAACAGTAAAATTAGGTCAAATCGTGCCAAGGGTCAAAGTATCATCAGAGCGACATCGTAATAATATTTTACAATAGTATACCATATTGCACAATATCATGTCATGCAAATGTATCACAGTAGCTAATATTGCAGAAAAGAATGGGAAAGAGAACATCCATGGATGATGATGAGAAGTCCATGGAAACCATCATATTAAATGAATAAATAAAAAGAATGATGATGTCAAGGCTATTATTTGTATGGCTTTGCGCATCGTTTTATAGCAGTGATCTTTAAAGTATATATATATATATATGTGTGTGTGTGTGTGTGTGTGTGTGTGTGTGTGTGTGTGTACAATTCATATTTTGCTAATTTAGGAGAGGGCATAGACCACTGCCTTGTTACTTTACGTAATGTTCAATAATTTATTTACATCAACGCAGAGTGAGGATCAGAGATAAAGTCTGGTCCCAATATTAAATATTCTCAAGAATAATAACCACGATTTTTCACCCGTTGTGATCCAGTTGGTTTTAAGTTAAATTAATCAGTTGTACGACAGACATGTAAATTCTATCCGAAATTCGAGGTCATACCAAATCATGAACACCCAAGTCAGTCGAAGAACAAGTTTATGACCTTTGATATCAAATCGTTTTTTCTTGTTTTTTTTAAATAGAAATTCCTAGAAATCTTATCTACCATGATAAATATAACGCCCGTAAAAATGTTTTTAGTTTAGCCTTCTGGCATTGCCGTGATAGCAATATCTGTTTTGACTGTCAAATCACAAACTGCACAAGAACCGTATATGCAATATGGCATTAGTGGGGCAAACGGAGATAGGCTTGAAGAAATTTGGGGGTGCAACCAGTGTCCCTGAAAATCCAAAAGCAAGGCTGATGTACCACCTAAAATGTGTGTGTACAACTCTGAAAACTAACGATAGTCATAACGTCACCCTCCGTCCACTGAAAAAGTATAGGAACTACTCTTCCCTGACTAGAGAGGAGGTAGACATCCTCATCAGACTATGTAATGTCTCCTCTCCAGATGTCCTGACCAAGGTCTTCTTCCAAAATGATAAAATGTGTGGAGCCTCCAACAATCAATTCTACGAATTGTCTGTATTTAGCAACCGATGTCTTGTCTCAAGCAGTGTGATGATTGGAAGACAGACCCGAACCGTCAAGTACATCATGACATTTAAAATATCCTGGATCCAAAAATACCAGGTAGAACTTATGCAAAAAACTTCTTGGAAGAATACGAGCTGTGTAGCAGCAAAGAGCAAGGCGCTAAAGTGGGGACTGTGTCATTCTGAGAGAAGATTTCTGCGAATGATACAGTCTCTAACACCACACCCTGGTTTATTCTTTGTGTGATGCATTTTGTGAACTGTTCTGTGCTAAAGGTAGCATACACAACTGATATACCGATACATTTTTTGAATTTTAGTTCATTCTGTCAAGTTGTTATCGCTCAGTGTTCTATACTAGTGTTAAGACTACCATTTTCCAAGTGTTACTTCAGAATGTTTTATTGACTGGATGTTACAATACACCATGTGAAACGAGACAGGGACAAAGAGAGAGAGAGAGAGAGAGAGAGAGAGAGAGAGAGAGAGAGAGAGAGAGAGAGAGAGAGAGAGAGACAGACAGACAGAAAAGAGAGAGAGAAAGAGATTAAATGTACTTTGTAATGACTTGTGCTAACTTCCTAGCTTGAAAAATGGTTTACAGTTGACAAAAGGATGACTTATCATTCCTGCATTCCAAACAATATTTTAATTTGTATTGTGTATTTATCTTTTTTATATTGTTTTGGGATGAGCGTTTAGTTTATACTCAGCTGAAAAATTGTTATCTGATAAACAAAGCAATGAATTTTCTTACTATACTTTTGATTACAAAATCTATATCACTTTAGACAATGAGAGATAAACCAAGTACTCTCAATGCATTTTCTTAGATTATGCAATGTCGTGTCATAAATTCATGCTGATAAAGGCTTTGAGAACGTATTGAGAGGTTGCAATGTTCTGTTAGATAATTAACTTCTAGCTTAATAAGTATGGAAGAGAGATTGCAATGTTCTATTAAATAATTAACTTCTAGCTTAGTAAGTATGGAAGAGAGATTGCACTGTTCCGTTAGGTAATTAACTTCTAGCTTAATAAGTATGGAAGAGAGATTGCAATGTTCTGTTAGATAATTAACTTCTAGCTTAATAAGTATGGAAGAGAGATTGCACTGTTCTGTTAGATAATTAACTTCTAGCTTAATAAGTATGGAAGAGAGATTGCAATGTTCTGTTAGATAATTAACTTCTAGCTTAATAAGTATGGAAGAGAGATTGCACTGTTCTGTTAGATAATTAACTTCTAACTTAATAAGTATGGAAGAGAGATTACACTGTTCTGTTAGATAATTAACTTCTAGCTTAATAAGTATGGAAGAGAGATTCCTCAAGGAATTAATCTATTTTTAGTTCAGAAATATTTAACACGAACTACTCAAGTGGTTATACCACTCCTTAAAATAAAACACCAGCTAGACATTTCTAGTTGTACAAATGATTAAGGCAAACTGATGCTAATAATGTGAATACTTGTTTGCTCGTCATAAATATGAGTGTACTCATCATAAATATTTGTGTACGCATCGTACATATTTGTGTACGCATCATAAATATTTGTGTGATACGGCATCAGACATATTGTTTGCAATACCGCGATCTACAGTTATTGTATTTATACAATACAGACAAAGCAAATGGGGATTCATTTTTTGTTTTTTGTATATTCAGATGTACAAGTATATCATTACGCATTACTTCTTTTGATGTATTTTTATTTATAAACTCTTTACAACATAATTGCAGTTGCACTACTTGGTAAATGTAGCTAAGATTTATATTGGTCAGAACATAACCATGGAATCTGGAAGAGTTGCGTTGACTTCTTTATAAACTGGACGGATAACTACTTTTACCAACTTCTATAAATAGAGTGACGTGCATAATAACTAGTCTCAACAATATACAAGCCGAATACAAAACTAATCAGAAATAGAAGGCATACATACACAGTGCATGCCTTCAAAACGAAATAACAATGTTAATTGGACTCTATTTTAGTCCGAAAATTGAATTAATTGATTTCGACAGAATCAAATAACATATATTTGTATTTTTTTCCGAAAAAAATTATTGTTTCCGATCTGTTGTGTAGCAGGTATTCTGCAAACAACTGTTGTGTCCGAAATGGCCGAATTCTGAAACGTTTCGCTAAATTCATACATGGATACACTGACCACACTGACCCATCTATATCTGACGTCCCTTCTGAAGTGGACAATATTTCACAGCTGAATTATCAAGCATTCCGAAAGAACTAATTAAACTTCAGTCACTTGCAAGTTGAACAGAAGGATGATCACAACAAAAAAAAAAAAAAAAAAAAAAAGAACTAAATCTCGCAAAGAAGAAGAATGACCAACACGATTTAAATCTCTAAAAGAGTAAGATCTCTTATGTGGACCCATATCACAAAGCTGGAGAACTCAAAATCTACCAAGCAGAACATTGTCGCAATCTGTGTTTTACGTGAAGAGCTGACAGCGACCACTTATTGGTCATGTTCTCATGACCTACGTTATTATTATAATCACTAATTTTATCAGCCAAGCAGATGAAGTCTCATATTTTTGAGTTTGGCAGATTGAGCAGTATGGCTGAGAACATCAATGTGTGCCGAACGATTTGAGTCACGTTCAAATTTCTGAAAGCTGCATTTTCATTGGCTAGTTCATAGGTCACCAGAACATGACCACTAAGCGGTCGCTGTCAGATTTTCACGTAGAACAGTGGTGATCTGAGTTAAATCGATTGAACATTGGGGCAACATCACTTTCAATACGGCTCGTTACAAATAAAATTAAAACTACAGGTAAATGAATACAAAAATTGAGAGGAGACGGAGCAAAGAATAACATTATTTATAAAAATTGTCCTAGATTCCGACCCTGATAGTTACAATGTTGGGTGGAGGAGATAGATCTGCCCCTCCCCCATCATAACTGTCAGTGTCGAAGCCTTTCTATGTTTGACTATTAGACCCGCATCGCACAAACCATTTAAATAACCATGAATCAGGTCATCGTGGCCTTTCAGAACTCATGTCCTGAAGTTATATCACGTGATGTTCAATTTGGATTACGACTCAATCTTGGAACTTTATGTATCAATCTACAATCTACGCACTATGCAAGAATGACTCGTCTTTAAAGTGCGAACTTACGATCAAAAAGAAAATTAATATTTCGGATATTATTGACTAAATAACCATTGCAAACTATATTCAAAAAATAAATCACATACTATAGATATGCACGTGTGTGTGTGTGCGTGTGTGTGTGCGTGTGTGTGTGTGTGTGTGTGTGTGTGTGTGTAAGAGAGCTGCGGTGGCTTAGTGGTTAGCGTGCTGGACTCACAACCGAAGGGGTGCGGGTTCGAATCCTTCTATCGCACGAGCCTGGGTCAGCTACTTTGGTGTATGCTTGGTCAAGGAACTTTACTCCAATCGCCTGGAACAAAATAGCCAAATGCGTTTTTGTGCCGTAAAGCATATACCAAAACAGATGAGAAAAAAATAGGTACCAGCATAATGGTACCAAAGGGCACACATGATTACAAAGAACGATGTTGACAGCAATATAATATTGTTTAATAAAATCCTACATTACCTATAACTCTTTTAAAATCTTTAAGCAGAATTCCGAAATTTTCTCTCCATAGCATTGCATGTACTGTCTTTTTATTTCTCTCGTTTTTGTTTTTTTTTCCTTTGGAAAGAAAATTCTTGCTATTTACCTCTTTGATAATTATTCTGCAACTAAACTACACCTTCTTCTGGAAAGGCCGAGAACCTAAGGAGCCCCGCCAGGACGGAGTTGGTTTCGCCATCAAAAACATCCTCCTGGCCTGGGTTGAGCCTCCCTCAGGGGGCACTGGGCGTCTCTTGTCCATCCGCCTTGCCACTGCTGCAGGTCCTGTCAACATCCTCAGTGTCTACGCCCCCAACCCTCACGCCTTCAGAAGACATAAAGGATCAGTTCTATGGGCAGCTGAACGAACAGATCAAAGGATGCCCTAAAGACGAGCTACTATTCCTCCTCGGCGACTTTAATGCTAGAGTAAGTGCGGACCACGAGTCATGGCCTACCTGTCTCGGACATCATGGCACTGAAAAGACCAACGATAACGGTCAAAGACAGCTGGAGCTGTGCACCTATCATGATCTGTGCGTTACAAACACCTTCTTCAAGTGTAAGCTGCAACACAAAGTGTCATGGAAACATCACAGGTCTCATCGCTGGCACCAGCTCGACTTGGTCATCACCAGGCGCTCTCCCCCGAACAGCGTCCTCTCCTCCAGAAGCTACCACAGCGCAGACTGCGACTCCGACCACGCCCTCATGAGCAGCAGGGTGCACCTACAGCCACGTACACTACACCGCTCCAAACCAAAAGGTCGCCCTCGCATCAACACTGCGCAGATGTCTATCCCTTCCAAGGTGGAGAAGCATGTGTCCGCCCTGGATCAGACTCTCCCGGACCTGCCAGAGCACGATGCCACAGCCAAGTGGAACGCAATGAAGGATGCCATCTATAGCACAGCCATGTCCACGTTTGGAAAGAAGGAACGGCCCAGCCAGGACTCGTTCAACACACACCTTTCAAGGATGGAACCAGTAATCGAGGACAAACAAGAAGCCTTCATGGCTTACAAAAAATGCCCCAATGAATGGACTCTTGCTGCCCTCAGAAGAGCCCGAAGCACCACCAAAGCATCGCTAGACAGTGCGCAAACGAGTACTGGCAGCAATTGTGTGAAGGAATCCAGCGTAGTGCTGAGTCGGGAAACATCCAAGGCATGTACAGTGGCATCAAGAAGGCCCTAGGCCCTTCAATAAAAGGGGTTGCCCCCCCCCCCTCGAAATCTCTGACGGGAGAGAAGATCACAGACCGCGAGCAACAGATGGCCAGGTGGGTGGAGCACTACTCAGAGCTGTACTCCGGAGAAACGTCAGTCACCGATGCGGTCCTTAGCAACATACAGGAACTGCCCACTATGGAGGAGCTCGACAAAGTGCACACCTTAGAGGAGCTCAGCAAAGCCATCGAGTCGCTCCCAAACGACAAAGCACCAGGTAGCGATAGCATCCCGCCTGAAGCCATTAAATGTGGGAAACCAACATTATTACAGCCGCTGCATAAGTTACTCTACCTCTGCTGGGGGGAAGGAGCAGTCCCCCCAAGACATGCGTGACGCCACCATTGTGACCCTCTACAAAAACAAGGACGACCGCAGTGGCTGTAACAATTACAGAGGAATATCGCTCCTGAGCATCGTTGGCAAAGTGTATGCCAGCATCCTCCTCAACAGGCTGCAGCTGCAGACAGACCGCGTGTACCCGGAATACCAGTGCGGCTTCAGAGCAGGCAGGTCGACAACACATATGATCGTCTCCCTCCCACAACTCCAAGAGAAGAGCAGAGAGCAAGGTCAGCCACTCTACATGATTTTCATCGACCTCACCAAGGCCTTCGACCTGGTCAGGGCCTATTTGAACTTCTTGGGAAGATCGGCTGCCCCCAAAACTCCGCAGCATCATAATCTCCTTCCATGCCGATATGAAAGGTACAGTCCTGTATGATGGATCCTTCTCAGACTCCTTCCCCATTAACAGCGGCGTGAAGCAGGGCTGCGTGTTGGCGCCGACCCTTTTCGGGATCTTCTTCTCCATGCCCCTGTCCTACGCCTTCGACACGTCCACTGATGGCGTATATCTGCACACCAAGTCCAACGGGAGGCTGCTCCACCTGGCACGACTGTGCTTGAAGACCAAAGTGAGGTCAGTGCTCATCAGGGAGATGCTTTTTGCTGACGATGCTGCTCTTGTGACCCACACAGAGGATGCCCTACAGAGACTGGGAGACCGTTTCGCTGATGCCTGCAAGCAGTTCGGGCTCACCATCTGCCTGAAAAAGACAAACGTCAGCGCTCAAGATGTCACCACTGCCCCCTCCATCAAAATCGACGGTGTCACACTGGAAGTTGTCAACAACTTTACTTACCTGGGGTCAACCATCAGCAACACTCTTTCGCTTGATGTGGAGCTGGAAAGAAAGCTTGGAAAGGCAAACACCATCATGGCCCGACTAACGAAGAGGGTGTGGGAAAACAGCGCACTGACAGTGCACACCAAGACTCAAGTCTACCAGGCCTGCGTTCTCAGCACCCTCCTATATGGAAGTGAGACCTGGAGCACCTACATGAGGCAAGGGCGTCGACTCAACTCCTTCCATATACGGTGCCAAAAACACATCCTGATAATCAGCTGGCAAGACCACGTCCCACACTCCAAGGGCGCTACTCGCATGCACTCCCGAGACTGAGCTGCCAATGATGATGATTGCTTGCTTAGACATACTAAGAATACACAGTATTATTAATGTATAGGTCCATTGACTGCATGCCATAAGACAAGTCTTAGCAAGTGTGTATTTTAACGGAGACCACAAAAGAAAGTATGCGTGCACGCATCTCTCTCTCTCTCTCCCCCCCTCTCTCTCTCTCTCTCTCTCTCTCTCTCTCTCTCTCTCTCTCTCTATATATATATATATATATATATATATATATATATATATATATATATATATTCGTATTTATAACAATTCTGTTTGTATTATCAAGCATTCTCATGCAGAATCCAATGATAACACTTTCTGTTCTGTTCGGTGTATATTTGTAATCCTTTATAATTATTTATATGTACCTTGATTTCGGACTTAGAAATCCAGAATGACCGTGTACAGATGAAAATTAATTACAGGTCGACTTGTGGGTGTGTTTACCTCGCATGGATGCCTACAGCACCGACTTTGTAAAATCATTTTTGGTTATGTGTGCATGGTCGAGAAGGTATAGGGGTCGGTGCTTACAGGCAAGGCGATGGGTGCCGTTTACCTGCGGACCTGTGTTCGAATTTCTATATGCATGCATACATACATACATACATACATACATACATACATACATACATACATACATACATAACATGTTCGTTCGTATTTGTGTGTATATTTACCTGTACGTACCTAAACACATACATCCATCCATAAATAAAAGAGGTGCATTGTCAAATTTAGAACATTCTCTATTGAATTGTGAAAGTTAGAACACTATATTGGATTGTCAAAATTAAAACACTCTACATTGTGCACACAATACAAAAGTTTAATATGTAGTCTCTGAAATTTTTGAAAACCGTATTTTTGAAATATTTAAAATTTGATAATAATAACATCATTGAAGTCAGACTAAATATTTGGAAAGGTGCACATTAACAAATTTGTTGAAAATCCAATGTCAAGTGAACCCTATCCAATTTATTTCTTGACCATTCTGTGAATAACTTGTAGCTACTTATAAGTAATATATGACATTATACCAGTTTATCCCCCACCACACCCCTACACACACGTAATCTGTATCATACCCGGAAAACAATGTAAGAGGTGTATCTAACTGACAACTCACGAACAATGTTCAATAAGACGTGACCAAAATGAATTCCTCCAAATCAAAGTCACAATGGACCATTTATTTTCGGGGCACGGAGGGGAGAAACTGTTTTTGTTTTTTTTTTCTTAAAAGAATCCGGCCTCCAAATAGCTTAAAAATAATATTCTTAGTCGGTCGGATTTATAGAAATTAAATTGCTATAGACATTATATTGCATAAAAATTATCCTGAGATAAATTATAAACATATTCTGGTTTGAAAGTAAGTTCCAATCTCTAACAGCCTCGAAAAATAAATTATCGATCCATTTAAAGCACAATATCTAAGAACTAACCCGAAACGTTTTTTAAAGGCAAAACTGTCCATTACGGCCACATTGCGTCAAGGAGTAAACTGTCTGTTACGGTCACATTGCGTCAAGGAGTAAACTGTCTGTTACGGTCACATTGCGTCAAGGAACAAAGAATCGTACGAGTTACCACTTAATAATATCTTATATCATATCACACTGTAAAGTGTTTAAGCTCAGAATGTAAACAAATCTCAATATTTCAAATTACAAAAAAGAATTGATTCGTTTTCTCTTCTGTTTTTCTGTTTTATCAACTCAGAACGTAGACACCATGTATGTATGTATGTATGTATGTCTTATTGAAGTTTTCATTCTATAATCAATTACAACAATGATAAAAAGTAAAAAATTAACCACCACCCGTCATCCTTCCAGCCATCCACCTCGGAAGTTAAACGCTTCATAACTTTCAAATGCGTGTAAAGAGGCCTCACAAATATGTGCCGTAACACAGTCGACAGGAGAAAGGATTTGGGTATGTTATACTAAGTTCCCACATACATCCAGTCCCGCCCTCCCTGCCGCCACCAGTCATTCGCCCATGCGTACATGCATGCATGCATGCAAACATTACGAACATACATGCACATTTATAAATGAGAAGGTGTAGGTACTTACATACTGGTACGTAGTAGCAACTATGATTACACAGAATGAGGTCGACATAACAATAGAATTATGTATGATTTCGCGCTTTGTTTTAAAATCTATGAGCTGAATAAGCAAATCATTCGTTCTTTTTCTATTCTGTTTTGTCAACCCGGAAAGTAAGCCCTTCATACCTTTGTAAATGCTGCCTTTACATTCTTATTGCTTCCTCTGGAAACCATATTCGTTTTTGATATAGTTCGATTTTATTTCTGCGAACTGTATACACTGATATATACTAAGAACACATAGTAATGTGTATGCATGTATAGATCATTCCACTGTATGTAAGAAACAAGTCCTGGCAACTGTGTGCCATAACATAGCCCACCAATGAAAGAATATATTTAAACATGTATATGTGTAGGTAGGTTGGAAGGTTATGTATCCATGCATGTATATAAAATTCATATATGGGTAAGTGATTATATAGATGAAATTTAAAGGTTTCACTAAACATAAACAGTTGTATAACGTATTTACAATTTCCCTCTGTCTATCCATAAATTCGCTGATGCATCCGTCCACTCGTTCCTTTGTGCGTTGGAAATATCCACGTGAGAACGTTCGTACATATGTATGTGTACCCTCATGTATACGTCCATCTATAAATGCATATTAAGGGGGGGGGGCATAACAAGTTATCTATCTATCTATCTATCTATCTATCTATCTATCTATATATATATATATATATATATATATATATATATATATATATATATATACGTGAATCGCTTGCACTTACTTTTATGTGATCTGACACTATACACGTAATGTTAATTATACCAGGAAAAAAATATTGCTTGTGATTGTTGATCTTCTAACTGAAAATTCATGAATAAGTTTGCACAAGACCTAACCAAAATAATCTTCTCTGTGGAACGGTCATATGGAGGGTAGGGATCAACCATTTTCTTTTTGGGTGGGGTGGGAACTGGCGGAGGGAAGAGAATGGGAATGTTATTTTAAATTTCTGGCCCCCAAATCGCAGGAACATAATTGTCTTGCTCGGATTTGTAGAAAATATAAATTTATTCAGGGTAAGAGGGATGGGTCCGGGGTTTCCGGAAACACCATCCCAGGCTAAACACGTACACATACACAGTCACTTGTCAGTTTAAATTTTACCATCGTTTTATTCTTGCGCACGTTTATTGGGTAGTAAATAGACACAGACTTTTGCTTTAGTGCCCTTTCGAGGAAAGTCAGGGCTCTTTTCAAATTGTGGAACCCCCACCCAACACTTGACCTGATCTGGCCCTGTTATTATATGCATTATTAGTTGAAATAAACACGATTCTGACCTAATAGAAAACGTTCTGGTTCTAAAGAAAAGGACAGGCTCCATCAACAACGAAAAATTAAATTGCTGTCCTCCACTAACCCCTCCCAGCACAATATCTTAAAATAAAAGATTTTTTAAAGGCAAAACTGTCCAATTAGACCAATTTGTGCAAAGAGGCAAAATATCACAAGAGTAACCACTTAAAAATATCTTCCAATATATCAACAACATTGAAGCACAACTTAGTAACTTTAAAGGATAATGAGACACTTAACGTCTACGGAAATCATCATATTCTCATCAATGAGATAGATTTGATGTCTACGGAAACCTTATATCCAATCAATGAGATAGGCTTGAAGTCTACAGAAATCATTATATCCAACGTATAAATTGAAAGTTTAATGCTATTAAACATATTATGTTCATAGCTTTATGATTCATTATCTAGGAATGGTCTTTAAAGTATATATCCATATATCAGCACACACAATTCAGTTTTTGCTAATGCAGTAGAGAGAGAGAGAGAGAGAGAGAGGAGCCATATGCCATAACCTTGTCACATTATATATTTTTTTAGCAATTTATTTACATCAACTCAGAATGTAAATTAGTGACAAGGTCTAGTCCTAATATTAAATATATGCAAATATAAACCACACGAGTGTTTACACGTTGTGACCTAGTTAGCAATAACGAAAGTAGAATTGATCAGTCATAAGAGAGAAGTTCCAAGTCTATCGGAAACTCGAGGCAATGCTAAATTAAAAGCACCCAAGGCTGTAAACAAACAAACTTTAGATCTTACGCATAAAACCTCGACATCAAAATCCTTTATTACAATTACCTATATACCATATTACATACAGTACTCACAAAAGAGTTATCAGTTAAACCTCAGGTGTTGAAGCGATGACAGTATCTGTCCTGATTATCAAATTACAAACTGTAAAAGAAAAGTACAAACATTAATGCTTGGGGGGGGGGGGGCAAACGATGATAGGCTTGAAAAAATCTGGAGTCTCAGTCAGTGTCCCTGAAAATCCCAAATCAAAGCTGATGAACTATTTGGACTGTGTGTGCGGAGCTCTGGAAGCTGACGATGGTGATAACGCCAGCCTCCGTCGACTGCAAAACTATAGCAACTAGTCTTCCCTGCCTAACGAGGCGGTGGACACCATCATCACACTGTGTTACATCTTCTTTCCAGACGTCCGGACGAATAATGTCTTCTTCCAAGATGACGAAATGTGTGGAGACTCCAGCTATGCTTTCTACGAATTGTCTGCAGTCAGCAACCGATTTCTTGTCTCAAGAAGTCTGATAATTGGAGGACAGACTCGAACCGTCAAGAACATCATGACATTTAAAATATCCTGTGTCCGAAAATACTCGGCATATCCAATGCAAGAACTTCTTGGAAGTAGACGGGCTGTGGAGCAGCAGAGAGCGACGCCAAAATTCATATTGTACCATTCTGTAAGAAAATTTACGTAAATGATGCAGACGGCAGATTCTAAAATCCTTACCCTGGTTCATTTCTTGTGTGATGGTGTTTGTAAACTGTTAAGTTTATAATCATGTCCATGTTTTATAAAAATAACACGCGCAATTAATATACTAAAATATTTGTTAAATTGTCAAAACGAAAGTCACAACTCTTTCTGTCAGATTAATTTCTCTCAATATTCTATACCTGCGTTAATATTAACAGTTCCAAGGCGTCCCTTCGGAATGTTTCAGCGACTGGATGCCACTCATGCTTAACGAGAGAGAGAGAGATTCTTTGTACCATTCAATGGTGTGTGACATTTGCATTCTTTGATAAATGGCTTTCCTTTCACAGAGTGACAGGGGGATTTACTTTTGTTGTCTCCCGGCACCTATAGTTATTTATTCAATTTCATACCAGGACATTCACCTAATGGTGAGTTTATATATACATCCTGTATTCCCTTCTTCTAAACATTTTTGCTGCTTTGCTGGTCATGTTTCGTCCTCATTAATGTTAAGATGTACCTTAGTCATTGTTACGTTCCGATGTTACTTTCTGTTTTCATTTTGTTTTGTTTGTTATTTATTCTAAGCATTAAATTTGTGATCTGTTAAAAGAGATTAATTTAACTTTCTTTTCATTTATTCGGTTAGAGTATTAGCATTAAAATTAATAATAATAATAATAATAATAATAATAATAATAATAATAATCAGCATCACTTACAGGTCATCATCACACTGAAATGCAGGACAAAAAAAACGAGCACTGCTTATTAACCTGTTAAATGTGGCACGCTGTAATTCATCCATTTTGTCCAAAATCGCTTTAAAGAATGATTTCTGGTCTATTGTCCATTGTTTATATCATGCAAAAGGTATGACTTCATGCGTAACGTCCAATGTTTATATTATGCAAAAAGCACTCGTGCCATTGGCACAGTTAAACAAAAATGTGCAGAACAATTCTTACCTATATCTAGTATATGAAGTTGTCTTTTATTGTGAAAATACACTCAGCCTCTATTTGCTATTTGTCTATATTGTCTCATTTTATCTACTGTAAATACCATTTCGTCCCGTTGATTTTACAGAGTCTCTCCATCTTTGATATTTTGTATCTCATTTCTCCACTGACAAAATGAAATTAATTTTCTCTATTGCAATTGCAACATTTTAACGAGTTTCCCTGATGCCAGCTGTCGTCGGCGCGTATAATTTCCGGAATACCTTGCTTCTGGCGGCAACTGAACTTAATTCACACCATACAATTTTGATTTTGCCATTGTTTTATGTAGTTTAATTTGAATTACTTCTTGATGTGATATGCAAGTTCTGCATAATGTATATCGAATTGTACTTGACACATTATTAAAGTGGTGGATTATCTTTCCCCTATATTGTGTAAAATCAATCTACTCATTGAAACTGACTCTCCTTAATATTGCAGGATTTTTGTAACAGAATGTATTATGGATGTTACAATTGTACATGGTAAAATTGTTTTCCATGCAAAATGCATAGTTGATCGTGTATTGAACAGGACTGCTGAAAATTCTTTGCATAAAATTCGAAAGAAATTAAGACCCCTTATCATTGCATTTATATTGCACTTATTTTGAATAAAACTAAAAAAAAATAATCCAGCTGATGCAACTTGTACATTCAAATATTTAGGATTTAACAACCTATAGTCCCCTCTCTATATTTTTTCTTTGTGTGCTTCCTTTTAAACATTATTTTTGCCTTCCTTCTTTGCTATACAATGGTTGATGCTTTAGTTCCTTCTTTTGATTCTGTCTTTCGTTATGCATTTTTTAGCTCAATTTTTATTGCTATTAACAGCCTCTCTCTCTCTCTCTCTCTCTCTCTCTCTCTCTCTCTCTCTCTCTCTCTCTCTGATATAGATAGACGGATATATAAATGGATAGACACCGTGTCTGCAAGCAAGAATGCCAATAAATTAAACAATTGTAATTGTAACTTTCATTTTAATTTTTTGTCCATATTTTTATAATTCTGTGTTGAATACTAATTATCGAAGCTTTGAGGCGATTGCATTGTAAATATGCTGTCCTAAGTTTTGTCCCCTGTAAGAGTCGTTGCCCGTTGACGGTCGTTAATTTCCTTCACGTCTGCTGTTTCTTTAACCTCGCACCAATCCCTATCTCACTGCATATTTCTTTCTCTGCTGTTCATACCTATACTATACTCTCGTAAGTCAGTGGGGCAAAAAAGAGTTTTCGATGCCAGCTAATCATTTGCTAGTGTTGCTTTCAAAAAAGTTAAGTCTATTCATCAAGCGAACGATAAGCAA